>BGNK01005633.1:5866-31205 GCA_003297005.1 Symbiodinium sp. clade A Y106
ACTGCACCATGCAACTTCTAACTACAACATTCTGTGAAGCACAAAACATTTATCACACATGTAATCGCAGGTAAAACTCACTTCGATGTAAGACGATTTCTATTGTGCAGATACAAAAAGCATAGCTTTCTCACATGTAAAATCGCATGCAAATCAACTTGGCACACAAAAAGCCGCACGAAAAACACCCACTGTGACAAGATTTACCTATGCATTGTTTCTGCTGTGTCCTGNAGCTTTCTCACATGTAAAATCGCATGCAAATCAACTTGGCACACAAAAAGCCGCACGAAAAACACCCACTGTGACAAGATTTACCTATGCATTGTTTCTGCTGTGTCCTGTTTTCCTTGCGCAATCCTTATGCTTTGTTTGTGCTGTTTCGTGATTTTCCTGTGCATTCCCTATGTAAACTTGTGCTGTTTGGCCGTTCTGGTGTTTTTTACTTTAGGGCAAAATTTAGGTAATTTGTAGCCTAAATTTTTAAGTTAGGGTAAATCCAGCCATTTCGTAAAAACAGGGAATCTGGAGACTCAGGGTAGTTTCTTGAAGAGCAGCAACATGGACACCGAGTTGCGCAAGCTGTTCACGGAGATAGGCAGCACGACCGCGGAAGGCCGAGTCCTGGTGGGTGGCCGCAGGGTCGGGATCCTCTGCGAGGGTCTGCACATTGACAGTGACTAGAAACAGCTGCGCCTAAGCTCGGCTCGGTGTGGGGGAGCGAGCATCCTCAGGCGCAAGGCCAAAAATGCCCTGGCACTCCTGAGCAGTCAGGGGGTCCTGATCTGTGTGCCGATCTCGATCGACAAAAGAAGAACCACAAAACTGTGGCCAGAAACCCGGGTGCAGAACAGAATCAACAAGCAGCCAAGCCCACGGGAGGGCGCCGGCACGGCACCAACCGGGAAGGAGACACTGATGCGTGTTGAGTCGCCCGCTTGGCTGCTTGCACACATGTTTGGCAAGACTGTCAGCAAGCTCATTAGCAGGCTGTCCCTGGTGGGAGCGGACGTGTCGTACTTCACCCTGCAAGGCCGGGCGGCCAGCAGCGAGAGCCTGCATGACCTGACGGCTAACGGCTGCGAGCCCATCGGACCCCTCGCAGCTGCAACGGCCGGTCGCCTGACCGATGGCAATCTCGCAGTCCGAAGAGAACCCAGGGAGGAGCCTGCAGTGCCCAGAAAGCAGCCCAAGCAAGAGCTGACTGCTCACCGTGCAGAGAAGAGTGCTCAGAGGCACCGATGAACCCAGGATCTTGAGGAGATGTTGCCACACGGTCTCCGGCCCATCCAAGAAAATGAAGGTCAGAGCCGGCGAGCGCGAAGACACAGAAGGCCCAGCTACTATGGCAACCGTCAAATGATCCATCAGTGAACACATGGATCTGGTCCCAAGCGGCGCCATGAACTGCAGGGCCAGCAACACAGTGCCGGAGTAACTCGAGTGCGGCCGGATGGCAGGCAGCATCAGTGGGCACACCATGTGAGAGCGACCAGCTGCCCTGAACAAACAGTGCCGCAACCTCGTCGACGCCGTATGGCATGGGCAGTGCGACATGTGAGAGATCCGTTACCGGCACAAGCTCAGGCAAGATAGCAAGTTGTATTGGCACACGAGAGTCTGCAACCTGATGGCCTGTGTCCGGTGCAGAAACGCTAACCCGGCCCGAACTCCCCAGGCCAAAATACTCAATGAGAGTATAAAGCAGTGTTGCAGCAAGGAAGAAAGGGCAGCCAGCAGTGGATCGCACACACTCTTCCAACAAGGTAGAGATAGGACCAACGTCAAGGTCGACAGAATCATCTCCGCCGTCAGTAGTGCGGACAACAGAGCGGCAGATAGTGCTCCAGGCAGCAGCAAATGGGGCAAGCACAGGGTTGCGTAGTATGGGTAGGAGGTCCAGCTCCAGTGGCGGACCCTGGCCCCGAGACGACCGGCACACATTGCACAATGAGGCAAAGCAGAAACAGGCACAATGCACCTGATTTACCAAGAGGCAGGAAATGCCGCTGCCACAACGGTCCGGCAGGGGAAGCCACCGAGCCAGGCATCAGTAGGACGGGGTTCGGCAGGCGTCAGGCAGAGTTCCTGCGGCGGAATTTGCAGGACAGAGCCGAGGTCCTGGCGATAAAGATGCGCACGGACAGGGGAGAGGGTAAATAAAGAGCTGTGGTGTCCAGTGACAACACAATAGCAGTCCTCGGTTGCAGCTCGCGGGAAGGCACGCGGAACATCCCAGTGTAGGTGCGATTCGAGGAGACCCGGAAATGAAAACGAGGCTTCTTGCCGGACGCCAGCAGGTACAAAAGAGAAACACATGCCTGTGTGATTTCGGACCTGCTGGTCGTCAGATATGGGAGTGGGGTCATTGGAGCGGTAGATGCGGACATCTCTGTCAACAGGAAGACCAGCGACGGTAAGAAGAAACCTCCGATCAACCTGCTCCGGCACCGGGCAAGCAAATACCCGGCCGTCAACAACATATAGGTCCAGGCAAATCACAGGGAGACGGGGCGCCCAAGTCGGGAGCGCAAGCAGGATGGCCCATCGGGGGTCAGGTTGTGGCCAGACCGGACACAGGTATGGGGAGAGGTCACAGGTAGGGCCAGCACGACATTGATGGGCAGTGTCAAGCGTGGGTCCAGACGCGGCTGGAATCATAACCTCGAATGTGACCCGTTCCGGCTCAAAGTCGGGGATAAGAATTAGACAAGAGATGTCCAAGAGAATATCCCCACTACTGATGTCTGAAGAAGTATCAGATCCCTCATCAACCTGAAAGGGCGGTTGGGTCCGAGTCCCATAGGGCCAGGGCAGTCCCAAACGCAGCGTGCCTGTCCTCGCTGCCTGTAGTCTAGAATGCCCAGCAGGTGTGGAAGACGCGGGCTCATGCAGGAGTTTGTAAAGAAACACACCTGGAACAAGGGTCTTTGCAACCTGACAAATCAGTTCGCACAGAAGTCTGCATTGGAGTGCGCAGAATGCAGGATAAATGGCAAGGAATCCTGAGGCAACTGCAACAATCCCTTGGAACCTCAACGGGTCAGGACTAAACCGGGAACTAACGGATAGAGGCGCACTGCAGACCCCAGGCCCCCCAGCCCCAACCGGCTGCACAAGGTGAAGGCAGATGGCAGTGGTGAGCAGGCTAGCACTGCAGTTCGTGCCACCTAACCATGTCCCGTCAGCAGTCAAGGAGCCGCCAGGATTGGTGGCGGAATCCGGCACAACGTCACTGTCCCCGGAGGGATCGGAGGGGTCGTCAGCAGAGTCCCCACCAGGAAAAGAAGTGGGCACAGAGGATGCAACAGAGCCATCGTCATCGTCCTCGTCAGGGCGCTGAATGTAGACATACTCTACAGTGAGAGTGAGACCATCCGTTACTCGGAGGCAGATGCCGGTGGGCGTGTCAACGGACTCGGCCCCGGAGACCGCAACAGACAGATGAGCAGGGCAAGTGCTGGCGTAGTCGTCGACAAACTCCTGCAACGGGAGAAGCGAGTCAGTAAAGAGATGCCAGCGGACCCCAAGCATGGCGGGGCGTTGGTCGATAAAGACAACGAAGGGTCCCTCCTGCGGATGGCGGCTTCGCCCAAAACACTGAGACGCGACCGCGACAGTCAAGGTATGCCAGCCCCAACAAGAGTAGTCACTCGGGGCAGCAACACAGAGAGCAATGGCATGTGGGTCATAGCCAGCAATGGCCGCAATCTGCGAGCTACGGAGGTCTGTGTGGCCCGAAGCAAAGTCAAGCCGAAAAGGCGCCGTGTCAGTTAGGACCCAAACCGAAGGCTCCCTAAATTGTGGGAAAGGCGGCCGCACCTGCCAATGCGCAGGGGTGCGTAGCATGTCCGTCAGCATGTGAGCAGGAGCTGAGACCTCCCGGGAGACAGAGACAATGACAAGGGCCCCTTGAAAGAGGCGTGCGCGCTCCCCATGTGCTAAGAGGCCTCGCTCAGTCGCAACAAAGACAAACAAAGCATCATTGCCAGTAGCCCCGGCACACTGAAGCAGCTCTTCCCTGGTCGGGCTGGCACCGACAACAGCAGCAAACATGGCACCGCCGGAAGCGCGGCAATCAACGAGTATCGCAAGGCCAGCAGCTCCACCCTGCATCCAGTCCGGAACGGCAAGCAAAGTACCATATGCCCGAGACGGTTGGGGGCAGACAGGAAGCACATGAGGGAACCGCCGCTGTCGAAGTGGATGGCGAGCTAGCTTGAGCTCCCTCAAAACGTGGTCCAGCGCACAAGGAGGCTGGAGCAAAAGCTGGCAATACTCCGGGCAATAGTCGGGCACTAGGACAATAAAGGATGGGCCTCCATCGGGCTGTGGATGCCAGGGAGGGCCAGTTCCTAGTCCTGGGTGACACTGGATTATATTCAGGGATTCGGCAAGCTGTAGGCGACCCACATTGTGCCCTGCCTGCAACCAAAGGCTGGGGAAATCAGCAACACACCCGCACCAAGTGTACAGAGAGACTGTGCTCTAGGAGCTCCCGAGGCCATGAGGAAGGAGCAGGCTTGACACAAAGATGCCCCCACAGAGGGCCTGACAATGACCCAGGGGTGCTAAGCAGGCCAGGCAGGGGGTCAGCAAATAACAGAGGATCAAGGGGCAATGCGGAGTAGGAAGGCGCGACAGCCGAAGTGCAAGCAAGATCTCCACATGTGTCCCCAGAGATGTCGCCCTTGTACGACCTATCCGAGGAGGGTGAAGGCCCCTTCCCAGCCTGAGGCAGTGATCTGCTGGGGGATCTTGTGCTGCCAACAGAGGCGTCGTCGGTGTCATTCTCTTCTTCCCCATCCTCGTCGCCAGAAGAAGCATCATCGGAGGAGGAGAGGGAGAAGTCGACAGCCCCGTCTTCCTGGTGCACAAAACCAAGAATAACTGTGTCACAGTGCTGCACAGAAAGGTGGTTGCGATAGCGACGGCCACCAGCAACAGCAAGCCTCCAGCCAGGAGGCGGTGGCCTAGGGAGGGCTGCTTCAAGAGCAGCATAGGAAATCTTGGGCTCTTCCAGGCACAAGAACTGGAAAGAGGCTCCAACTTGACGGAGGTCAAGGAAAAGAATGGTCCGCCTGTCAACCGGCTCACGCCTCTCTGAAATGGCCAAGACCCCCCTTATAAACACACCCCCTGTAAGTGGCCCCGGCAAACCCATCATCACTGGGGGTGTGGAAGGTGACATCGGCATGATTAACCCCAACAAACCTAGCGATGGCATCTCGAAGCGGCACATCAGGGGAGGTCGAACCACTAAAGAGAAACTTGCCAGAATGATGCAGAAGTAAGACCTTATAGGCTGTGAGATCCTCGCAAGGGACCCTGCTAAGACCGGACTCCGGCGGCAGGTGAAGTGGCTCAATAAGGGCAAGTAGCCTGTCCGAGGAGGGCCAGTCCTGGAGACCCTAATGGTGGTGCCCGAAGGGACCGTGATATACTCCTGTGCCGAAAGGGGAGTGGCGCTGTTGCCAACATAGATGTCACAGGCTCCAATGGCGAAGGCGCCAGCTTCTCGACGAATCTCCGAGCAGTCAGTCGGCCTGCTGAGAAAGGCAGCAAGGAGTGGCCCTCGGCCATTCTGAACGGTGGATCGCATGTCGAGGATGACAACGCTGCCTCCTGAGTAGGAAAGCCATTCAGGTCGAACAACAAAGACCAGACAAGAGGTGCAGGGCTGTGGACACGCCTCAATGACAACCCCAGCAAAGGGTAAGGCAAGCTGACGCAACTGCCTGGCAAGTTGGCGCGGAGCGTCGACGGGATCACAGGGCAGCAGAAAATGAGCCTGGAATGTCTCAGGGCCATAGAAAGGAGCCGCCACATAAACCGGCAATAGGCAGTCAGTGCTAGCTTCAGGCCGGGGCGTCGAGCCATAGGCCCGGTCGGGCTGGTTATGGTCTGCAGCAGCAGGGGCAGCAGCTTGCTCACCAGCTCCATGCATGTCAGAAGCAGAGTCACCGTTGCCAGAACGCGAACGCGAACGGGACCTGCGTCTGTCGAGCCGTTGGAGAGTCGCCCGCGTAGCTGCTGCTCCCCTGGCAGCATGGCTGAGGGCCACAGCCGTGCGGCAAGCTCACTAGTTGGAAGTGCATCTTCATCCTCTGGGTCATCAGGCTCGACGTTGTCTGGCGGACAGGCCGGCGGCTCGGTAGCGTGACCAGGCCGGTCCGCAGCACAGATGGTGAGGACAGAGAGATCACCAACAGTGAGTTCCTCACCTTGGTCTGGCATGCCATATACGGCAAGTCTCTTTCGTGTGTCGAGGTGGTATCAGAGGGGAGGTGGACAAGGTGAACGGCAGAGTGTATAACCCGAACACTATAGCCAATCCCCCTAAAGTCACAAAGGGTAAAGACATCTCGACGGCGAAAGTTTGGCGGGTCACGAGGTTGTGCACTCGGTATAGGAAGCACGTAGTAACTCTGAACTCAAGATCTGGGGTGGGAAAGGCACAAACTGTACACCCGCCGGGTTCATAGTCCCATAGCGTTTGGATGGCAGCAACGGAAGATTGGCCGTGGTGGTGGTGCACAGGCATGAAAATCCGTTCCTGCCTATGCTGAACAAGCAGGCCGGTCGCGCCACCAGTGCTGGGCAAACCAGCCGGCGGACTCCAGCTCGCTTTGTCAGCAAGAAGTTCAGAGACAAGCTGCCGCGGGTGCCACTCCTGCGGTGGACGCTGGAAGGTGACGACATCCCCGTCCTGAAGATGAAATGGCGCACCAGGAGTGTGTGGCACAGCACTTTCGCCAACATGGACACGCATCTCAATCTCAGAATAAGTGGCTTGCTGCACAGCGTGCTCATACAGTTTATCAAAGGGGATGTCGCAAGGAAGCAGACAAGCGTAGTAGTGGCCCCCTACAAAGCTGAGGTCCAACACGACAGCGGCGTGTGGGCAACCCGTGCAGCTCTTGGCAACCGAGGGAAAACGGATGAAGGTGCCATAGCCGCAACCAGTGGGCCGCACCGGCACACAAGCATCATAGAGGCCAGGGACGGCTCCAGGAGCTTCCGCTAAGACGAGGTCTATAAGGTGCTTTCGCCCTGAACTCTCATCCCACTGCACGGCAACCCTAACAGGGAGGTGGTGTGGGGTAAGCACCGTAGCTCCCAGCCAACCTTCAGATGGGAGGGCAGTTGCAAGGTCGGCCTCAACATGCAGTGGGACTAAGCGGCAGTGGTCCCACCTGGCCCGTCCTGACCTGTGGCAAGTGGCGGACCAACATAGTCAGCAGGCTCCTCAATTGGGATGTCGTGTGGTCTGCGAGATCGCGGCGGCAAGCCGGCATGGCCGCAACCAAGAGTGCCGTCACTAGAAGCAGCTTCAAAGAGCTCGGGCTGTGCCGAGGATCCCCGGTAGGAAACAGCCTCGGGTGCAGAGCGGACGTCGGCAGGTCCCTGGATGGGGTCAGGCAGGAGCTCGGAGCTGCGTGCCTGATCAGCACTAAGCTCAGCAACGGTAGCTAGCACAGGAAGCCACTCCGGAGCTGCCCAAACACAAACCGGTCCTCGAAGGAGGAAGAAGCAGCCAAGCATAAAACGTGCATGCCATGACAGGCTGGCACCGCAGATGCCGCGTCGAACAGGGCGTTGCTGGCGGCATGAAACCAGACCCCGATAAGCCTGTGACGGTGCGAAGCAACAGAAGCCGCGCAAAACATGCACAGGTGCACCCTGACAAGGGAGGCCAACCAGTCGCCCAAGCGGGGTGTGCTGCCGGGGAGCTGAAGCCAGATCGCCCTCGAGGGACAAGACCCAGGCGAATGGTACGCCGGGTCCGCGAACGGTGTCTCCGTGCCCTGCGGTGCCAGGAAGGAGAAACACCAGCACCAGCTATTGCAGCGGCGCTATGTGCACCAGATCAGGTGCTGGGGGCAATCAAAAGGGCTCCCCTGTGGAGCAGTGTTTGAGCCCCTCATGCATACCTACATACATACATAAACAAATACATACATAAAGACATACATGCATACGTACATACATACATCAATCAATACCTAAATCCTACATACCTACACACTGACGGAGCATGTGCATACATACATACACATACATACAGTGCACAGACATGCATGGATGCTTACACGTACATACCTACATACATACATTATACATGTTACCTACATACATGCGTAAATACATACATACAGAAATACATACATACGGACATGCATCCATGTAGACATACACATGCAAACATACCTCCCTACGCGCGTATGTACATACAAACGAAGAAGCATACAAGCATAAACCTATAACGAGTACCTACCTACATATAAACATCTACATATGCATATGTACCTAAACATACACCCTTGCACCTATCTACCTACCTGCCTCCCTGCCTGCATGCATACATCCACATATGCTTACGGGCAATTGGTTGTGCGTAATTACATGCACCTCATGAAAACGTCTTCGCCAAGGCACACCATCAGAACCCAAGCCAGGGCGTACATGCGCCATTCAAGTCCCGTGACTTGACCTCAGATACAAGATTTGACAGCATCTTGCAAGCCTTGGAATGCAAGCAAAGCGGGGAAGCCACACGACATCACAAGCACGGGCTCAGTCCATCGCTCTCGCTGTCTCGCTGTCTCTCTCTCTCTCTCTCTTTCTCTCTCTCTCGGGCATAGGGGCCTGTCAAAGCCCCCAGGCGTCGAGCCCACCCGACACTTTGTCGGCACCAGGAGAGTGACAAACGAACGTAGTACATCCAAGCGCTAAAGCCATAAAGATTACTCTCTCTCTCTCTCTGTGCTTTTGTCTGTGTGCGTGCGCGATTGTGAATCTCTGTCGGTCTGTGCCTGCCTGCCTGCTTGTCTGTCTCTGTCTGTCTGTCTCTGCGCGTGCGCGTGCGGGCATGTGTATGTGTCCTCGCGAGCGCACTTGCTCGCGTTCGCGCGTCGACCGGTGTTGCTGTCTGCGTCTGCCTGCCCGCCTGTCTGCCCTGTCTATCTGTCTGTCTGTCTCTGTCTTTGCTTTCTCTCTGTCTCTCTGTCTCTCTGCCTGTCTGTCTGCCTGCCTGCCTGCGCCTGTCTGTCTGTCTGTCTGTCTGCCAGCTGCCCGCCTGGCGTGGCCTGGCCTGGCTGGCTGGCTGGCTGTCTGCGATGTCCCAGTTTTATGTGCAATGATTGTTGGTGTGCCTGCGTGTCTGTGAGCGCGCATGTGCGTGCATGGTATATTAGGCGTATTAATCTATACAGGTCTACGTGTATGACCGTTTGTCAAAAATTGTTGTTTATGGCCTAGCCATGGATGATTTGGGGGGTCCTATGGCTTTGCAAGGATTTCGTCACATGTTTCTGTGAGGTATCGCTTTGCTCTTGTGAAGGTAAGAAGACCATCAGACTCAATGATCCTACTCGTAGCTTGCCCTGCCCTTTACTGCCCTTTAGTGCCCTGTACTGCCATTTACTGCCCTTCCTTTCCTGCCTTTTACTGTCCTTTACTGCCTTTACTGCCCTTCACTGCTCTTTACTGTCCTTCACTGCCCTTGACTGCCCTTTACTGCCCTCTGCTGCCCTTTACTGCCCTTCACTGTGTTCCTGCCCTTTACTGCATATCTATATCTATATGTGTATATACATATATATATATATGTATATGTATATATGTATATATGTATATATGTACATATTCTATCAGATGGGGCAATGGCTCATAAAACGATCTGGTAGGTATGGATTAGGGTATCGCAGTTGTATCGATTAGGGTATCTATTGCCTAGACATATATCACACGGAGAATTTAGGCACACATGCCGCGGCAGCACTGAAATGTCACAACAGGTGATCTTCGTTGATCATATCGCTTTTGGGGGGGGGGGTGAACCGATGCCCGTGCGTGCGAGCGAGCGAGCAAGCGAGCGGGTGGATGTAGGTGGGTGTGGGTGGCCGGGGGTGGTGGGGGTGCACGACGAGCGTGAGAGCGCGGATCCGTTAGGCGCGTGATCTAGGCTGCCAAAGCAAGAGCCGTGAGCAGGGCGCCCTGGCCCCCTCCCAACTTGAAAGATGAGCTACCCCATTCTATTTCGAAGGTCACGACGAACTTGTGCAGCTTGTCGAGCGCTAGCGTGAAGTCGTCAGACTTCAATGCTCTGCGAACAAAGAAAACCTGGGAGAAACAGTTGGGTGCCTTGGTATGCTAGATTGAGCTCTGTCCACCGAGCCCGCACCCCCTGAGACCTCAATCGCTAAAGCTACGTTTATAAGGTGATCGTCTTCCGAGGACTGACTCCATGTTTAGTCGCTGTGTTGTCTGACTCTTTGTGGTGCCCCTTGCCAAGGTGGTGCAGATGCTTCACTGATATAGGAGTTGCCTCATGCCAGACTGGTGGATCTGTGGAGCTGGAAGTCCTTGCAAACATGCATAGAATGCTACTTGCCACCTTAGACCGTCATCAGCCCATCGTGGGATTGAGGGTGCACGTGAATCAAAGCTGTCTGCTGTCCTTGCTGCCGCGCCCTGATTACGATCCATGTCGGGAGGGGGGAGCTCTGATGTCTCCGGAAAGTTCACAAGTCTTATAGGAAGGCTCAACATACTCTCAGCAATCTTAAATGATGTTCGGACACATGAGGTCCTACTGTAGATCCTCACGGCAAAGAGTTCAGGCAACATGGGCAAACGGGCAAACAGTGCAATGAATGTATGTATCGCCTGTATCGCTTTGTTCCACAGCTCTAGCATCCTTTACTCTACCAGTACAAAGCACATACTGTGGGTCATGTTGTAGAGCTGGCCTCTCCCTCGACATGAATCAAACCTAACCCAATAAATAATTTGGCAATTCAAGCGTCCTGCACCTCGAAGACTCGGATCCGAAAATGCGTAAATCTCAAAAGCAATCACGCCCCTCTGCAAGCTTCCTTTGGGCAATCTCGGCAGACAAAGAGCGCACGAGATGGCCGCGACAGTGTAGAGGTTGCTAGACCTTTGCGGCCCAAGGGGCTGTCTGCATTCATCAGAATCACGTCGGAGTAAGAAGGACTAATTATGATTTGAGATTTCGCGAGCTAGCGCGGTGAAGATGAAAAACAGACAGGTCCGATGGCGTGAGAGGTCAGAAGTTCCGGAAGCTGCACACGCCATCTCTGCTGAAACCAGGATCCATAGCCACTGGAAGCAAAAAATCAGAAAGCTACAAGAACTTGCACAAGCAAATCTTTAGGCGACAGGCCCCCGGCTGAACTTGCCCGGCGCATGCCCAAATCGCAGTAGTCATGGTTGGGACTTCCAAAAATACACCATGTTTCGTTCACTCTGAGACTAAGAGCTGAAAGGGCTCGTCGAGCGTCGCCAAGGATCTACGGCCCTTTGACGTAGAGCTCATCTCGAAATGTAAGCAGGAACCCTGTCGCTTGGAGATACGATGTAGCGCTCAAATTGCACAAACCCTGGACGCATGAAGACTACCTGGAAGTCCTTGCAGGCACCGCCCTCAAACTGAGGAGCTGGTTCCGTGACGATTTACCGGTTTGCAATCTGAAAAATCATAGTAAATCCGATCTCAGAGAGAGCACATGATGATGAAGCCGAAGCCGACGCTGCTCGTGAGTCCGGCAGCTGAGACGGTGATGGGTGCACCTGGGCACATGTAAGCTTAGCATGGGGTCCTCACGGGCTTAGAAATCTAGAAGACTGGTGAATACTGGTGACTGGTGCCCAATGCTCAGGCTGGTCGTAGACCTTGAGATATTGACGGAAGAGAGGGTTGATTCTCAGATGAGCCAAAAACCGAACTCCAACCGCTGGCTATCGCGTTTCGCGTCGAGCTGCAGCTGGCCAACACGCAGAAGGCCGCCAGGAAGTACAACCTGGGAAGTGGGGTCCGGTCCGGTCTGCATTTCCACTCAAAGCTTGAGGCCTCACCGGGCTTGGAAGCTGTTCGGTCACCTGTCGGGAGGTAATTAGCAGCCTGGAGTTCGGAGCAAAGAGAGGGTGAGTTGGTCATGAGGTCGATAGATAGGTTCTCGATAGATAGATAGGCTACGCCAGGCACGTATAAGTAGACTCCAGACCGACAGATAGGCACGTTTGCATTGCAGAATACTCGTGCACACACACACACACCTACCTACCTACCTTCTCAACTTACCCACCTAGGGTCTTAGAGATACACCAGCCCCGAAAGGCTCGCAGCTTGAAGGCGGCTCCCTAGAGCACCCTCTGAGTCCAGGGTCCATTGCGGGGGAAGCATCTTATATTACTCACTAGGCGATGCACCCTGGACTCAAAAAGATTTGGGTCATCTTCAAACTCTATGGCCCCAGAACTCCTCGTGCCTGACACTCCCTAGTCGTCCATAGTTCAAGCTAACAAGACATTCAAGACACATCTTCGAAGCGAGTTTCCCCTGTGATAACGGTTGAAAATTAAAAGGTTGAACCTCCATAGGTTTCACAAGCCTGCCGAACATGTGATTCATCAACTCCTGCCTATTCTGGACATTCGAGCTGGTGGTTGAGTGTCTGAATAGCCAGCTGGCACGCATGGACGAAGTCTTTGAAAGATATTCGATGCAGCGGTCGTCCGCTCCCGGGCATTGCCGCTGTGCATGCCGCTGGCTGCAAACCTTGTGTCGTGAAGGGGCTCGGGATTCGATACCTTTGAATCGGAGGCTCCGGGCCTGAACCCAACAACCCCCTGAGCAAACGCTACGACTTCTTCGGGGTTCCAGGATTGACGACTCTGGAGTCACATCCAGCTGTTACGCGAAGTCACGCCTTGTGCCTGGTTGGGCCTAACGTGCTTTCCCCGAAACTTGCTAGCCAGGCCTCCGGCACCCTCGCTAAACCAAAGAGCTCGAAGCATATTCATAGAGCATTGCACGCGTGCCACATAATAAGCTGATGTGTCTACCGTTCCTTCTGAGTGTTGTCACGTTGTGTTGGGAACCGTTGGTTGGAATGCAAGCATTTGTGGAATCGCGAGAACTCGCGCTGCTGCCCTTGCATTCTCGTCCTTTCGGTTTTTCCCGAGGTTGCGAAATTGCCCGTCAACCCCCCTTTGCGGCTGTTTGGGTACTACCTACCTCGGCGTGTGCGCGAATTCCTGGCCCTGAGGTCCTGGGTTAACGCGGAAGCTGTATGACACAGGCGCAGCACCTCACAGTTCCATAGCCATCCAAACACTCCACTCTGGGGAAAGGACTCTTTAAAATCGTCCATGATCTTGGCTTGCGACTGGTTGGCCATGTCCAACCTGGTGCTTGAAGCTGTAGGTGCTCAGGTGATTGATGCAATGAGTGTTCGTGCAAACAAGAACAGTAGTGGGTTGTAGTTTTGAGGCTCCAATACCAAGCTTAAAGTAAGACCTCTCCAGAACTCCAGAGGGAAAACTTTCGATGATGATAGCAACTGATAGCAATCATGATCCACTTCTTGCTTTTGTCCATAGCAAGGACATGGAGTGGTTGAGATGAATTGAAAAGGCTTTGCGGTTGGGCTGGGGATCATGGCCTGGGAAGCGGAGAAGGCTTTACGGCTTTGGGTTTCGACCCTAGCTAATGGATGCAACTGGGACAATCATATAGGTCACATTCGGCACAGGTCTCAGCAAACTGATTTGACTCTCAGTTCGTCGACTTGCTGGAGCGTGTCTGCGGCTACGGTTCTTGGCACATCTTGTTTCGAATGTTCACGGCGGGAATAGTACATGGGTTGACAACGATGTGAGCTTCTGTGGTATTGCAAGTTGCATGCTCGTACACTTTGCTCAGAACCTCGGGCGTTTGCAAGGCCAAGAAAAAAGGACGCGCAACAGCGCATGCCGTCTAAACCGCCCGTACCTGTCTCAGTGTCTTAGTGCTACTCCTACGACAGAGACGACGACCGTAGAGACGTCTACAGCTACCACTACCACTAGCTGCGCGACCGCGACCACTACACGTCCGTCGACAGCAGCACCAGTGGTCGCCATCGCGGTGTTGAACGGTGCTGGTGTTCGTGTTCTGCGTAGTCGTGGGACTGCTGGTGGTAGTAGTTCATGTGTATACAGGGACTGAGCCTGAAAGGCAATCTGCTCATGCTTCGACACAGGCCCAGAGGGCTCCTTGAAACCCTGGCTCATACTAAGGTTACTAAGGCAACTCAAAGGTCCCGTCGCGCACGCGCTTCGTTCTCGTTCAAGGCGCATCGTCGGAGGCGTCTTCTTGGGAGGTCGAAGCTCGAGAGCATGAGCTTCACCGGGTAATGGGACGATGTGGGACAGCTCCTGCGGGTAAGGCAGAAAGCGACTTGACGAATCCGACATGTGGAGCTGTGAAGTGTGACCAACAATGCGTGCGGATTGAAACAAAAACGAGGCACGGCGATGTAGTGGCATGCAGTGATTTGGTGAAACTCAAGGAAAGGGCACATTGGCATTGTTCCTAAAGTAGGTGCATACTCGAAATTGCCAGCAACTCCTGCTTGTACTACCTACAGTACGAGTACTGGGACGTGTAAAGATGTTCCGCTGGTCAGCCCTCGTCCCCAGCTGCCATCTGCAGCGATCGTTGTCAGACAAACATTGTAGTATGAGTATGAGGGTGAAGTCATGTCTGGCCAGCAGAGCCAGCGGTGATGTTACAATTACATCTGGCTTTGGTATGAGCATATTGGCGACAAGGGGATCGGCGTTTTTGAATAGAGTGGCAAGGCTCAATGAGCGATCCTTCGCTACATTCTGGGGTCACAGAAGCCTATATCTGCTGCTTCATCGCCTCGACAGCCTTTCAGAAATCCTGATCTATCGTATCGAAAATTATCAGATCAGCGTGTCCCCTATCCATCTTGGACGCTTGGGTGCAACCACTAGCGCCTATGCACTAAGTATGCCATAATTCTGACCGCGTCTCTAATGCATACATGTATGCGTGCATGCATACCTACTTACATAAATGTCAAAACACACCTTTCTCCTGACTTGAACGCATCTTAACGTACCTTCTCTGTCCATGCCTGATCTTGCCCTAGCTGGCACTACACCAATTTGTTTCACATTATGTTGAAATGCAACTATCTAACGGCATGACATGGCATTACAGGCTATACAGGCATGCATAAATACACAGATGCACACACATGCAAACACACACGCACACACGCTAGTCACACGCTCGTGCACACACCCATATGTATACATATATGTATATATATATGTACATGTATGTATACATAAACTACACAAGAACAAAAACCTATGAGTATGCAAATACATATACGTGTACATACACTTACATACATATGCATACATACATGCATGAACCATGCATGCATGCATACATACAAACAAACATACATGCATCCATGAATACATACATACATGTGATACATACATGTAGCACATACATGTACGACATACATACATACATGCATACATACATACATACATGCATGCATGAATACAAAAGAAAGCATGCATGTGAGACATACAGAGTCATGCATTCATATACACGGGCGTATGTGAATTAACACACATAAACATCTAAATCTACAAAACCAGATACACATGCGTATACATACACAACCAATCATACATAACCAATTAGACATAATCATACAAAATCATACATCAAAACATTAATACATATGCAAGTACATACATACACAATCATACGTAACTACTACGCATACATGCATGTACGGACATGCATACAGACATATATACATGCATGCATGCGTACTTTCGCCAAAAGTGGAACAACCATGCTGGAACATTCAATGAATGTATGCGCACCGGCTCTCAATCGTGAGTGTACGTCCAAAACACGACATCTCCACACGCCAGCATCCATGCATGGCATGCACAAAATGTCAGGGACATGGAAAAAACGTGACATATCATAGTCTTTATACATGTGTCTTTTGGGACTACGATCTGTGTGAGCTTGCTCTTTCGCGCGCGCATCTGAAATGGCTATCCATGGCAAGCTCTGGAAGCAACTAAGGGAAGTCTAGCACTGGAAGTGGGAAGGAGCAGGAAGTGCGATGTACGACGAAGATGTTTAAGTCGGAACCAAGCAGGCAACATAAAGATACAGAAGCGTGCATGAGCACAAAGACTCGCGGGTAGAAACAGACTTCGGGTCAGGGGAGCGCATTCGGTGCATGCATGCGGACCGGCAGTGCCGTAACGTTTAGGATTTAGGAGCTACATCTCCAGGACTCCTCTTCTTGCGGCGTGGGACTCGCGAGCCGCTCTATCTCCCGGTCCTCCAAAGCAGAGACTTGGAAGACAAAGGGTCCGGTCCCAAGTCACTCGGGTATAGAGTAGAAAGTAGCTTTCCTTCGGTACATCTGAACCCTTGACGTTCGCCGACGGTCTTGGATTCATACCTGATGCCTGTACGGGATTTCTACAGCCGACAGGCATGATGGCAGTAATCTCGCATCATGGCTCGCATAGGAAAGCCTGAAAGGAAGCCTAAACTCGGAACCCTGAACCATTAAGGTACATTAGCTCTATCTTCCTAGACTGCTGGAAAGGTCCACACTTCGACCCTGCATAAAACGGTAACGAGGTGGACAAAGACATGAAGACATGCGGATGTATACGACGAAGTCCAGGGTCATCATGTTTGTGCAACACCAAGAAGCAAGAAACACGCTAAAGGCCGTGTGCCGAACCTCGCGAGATTGACTAAATTGAAACGTCAGACTCAAGTGCAAATGTGAAGAACCGAAGACCCCGAAGACAGCACTCACAGTGTACTAAAACTATACTGGTAACGACAGGAAAACAGGATACGAAAATGTTGGGGCTGCGCAAGACTTCTGATAAGGCTTCCCCAAGCCAGCCCGGAAGCCTCGGGCTCTGGGTCTCTACTCTCTCCGTCATGATGACCACACAGAACACCAATTGGACGGCGAAACGAGCAGACACCCTCGGCCGTGAGACCCTGCAAGCACATCCACATGGCAAGGATGAAGACTGATGCACACACTTTTAGCCAGAGGTGCCCGCAACTTCTCCTCCTCATTGTCGGACACCTCCAAGCCACTCAGGCACAGAGGTGTGGCTTCGTTTGAAATTCGGAATGGGTTGGCCTGGTGAATAGGACTAGGATGGCGGGAGGGAGGCGGCGGGGTAGATTCGGGTAGATAGGCTCAAGGTACGGGATTTCCCAATCTACGCAACGCGCGACCTACACGACAGAGCCTCCGAGTGTGCTTAGGAGGTTCACCTAGCACTCTTTTCGAGAGTTTGGGGAGCCATACTATCTACACGTCCGATAGACTCTTTCATAAGGTGCATCCAACTCTTGGGACTTGTGGCCTATAGGTTTGAGCCGCCATCACCTTTGGGGTTTGGGGTGCTCAGGCATGCTTTACTGTATAACTTTCCCTAGGCCCTAGCCAAATGCACGGAACACCAAACTAACCTCGTACGCGAAGCTTCTGGAACAGAATGGCACGGAGATCGGGCCATCGAAAAGTAAGACGAGCATAGTTTGCAGCACTGTTGGGATAAACAGCCACGAACCGTGCAGTGCGGCCACCCTGTTGCAGAGACACGACCGCAGATAGATTTGCTCCATTGACTTTCCTCGCCGCTATCATGCTGCCGATGCTGCTGGCATGCTGACATAGTTGCAGTCTGTTATACTGACAGCTATGTGGGTGTTAAAATGACTTTACAGTGCCATCGCTTAAAATTGCCAACATTGCTGGTTTGTTTGGTTCTGCCGGTAGTCTGGGACCCACCCACAACTCGGGTTGTCACCACCGCCTTACAGCAAACCGAAGTTACTGATTCTTTCCTCCTCCCCGTCATCCCCGGTTTTGGTATGCCTATGCTGCCTCTTTGTGTCCGTGTACGTGGCTCTGTATATATATATATATAGATATGTTACTCTATATATATATATATACAGAAATATATTAATTACCAGATAGACAGATAGATAAATCCACAGATGGACAGATACAGATGGATGGATGCATGCGCAAGTGGGTGGGTGGACGTATGGACAGATGGATGGCTCGATGGATCTACGGAGCGAGGGGTGGAGGAATAGACTAGATAGATAGGCAGGTAGATAGATAGACAGAGAGCGAGACAGACAGAGCGAGAAAGAGAGAGAGAGAGAGACATACGTGAGATCACACCTCTTGACTAGGCGTCCCAGAGGGTCCGATAAGCCAAGCGAAGCACCAGGCCCTGAAGCTCAAATCCTACAACAACACAGCCCGAAACTTGATATCCGGCAAACTTGAAGCCCAACCGTGCCCACCAACCAGTTCCAAAACTCTTTCCCACGAAGGCCCATGCCTCACTGTGTTCCATCGGGTCCTTGAAATCCATCTGCCTCAGTCCGGCAGGAGTTCCGAGATCTAGAGCGTCTAGTGATGTCGTTATGTTGACGCCCGTGAGGTTAGCACTAGTACACCTATTCGCCTAGACATATTGAGCCTTGACCTGAACCTGCTGTCCGTCCTCCGCCACGACGCAAAACACCAAACCGAACCCAGATCGACCTAGGGGCGCAGCCAAAGAGCCTCTGGATGCGGGAGGGTTGTGATGGTAACTTCGACCAACTTGCTGAGCGACAACACCGCACTGCATGTTCCAGGGCTCAAACAATTCCGCGCCACGTCACGAGTTATCATTGATGGATAAACGCAAAGAAGGTCTGCGGGAAGAACTCCGCGAAGAATGCACAGAGAAATCGTGGTTATTGTCAACCATGCTGTGCAGGAAAGCCTCGGGGCTCGCCGGCAAAGGTCAACGATTGATGTCAGTGATGGCTGCGGGTTCGTGTGAACGGGCTGACTATACACCACAGGGTCTGATGAGGAGCTCAAGACCTTTTGGCTCAGTCAGCCAAGTCAATACTGCTGCAGCTGCAGCAGGACATACAACGGCGGTACACACGCACAGACATGAACGTTCGTGCAATACATAAGTCGTGATTTTGCCAATGGTTCATGTTGTTGTCTGATTAACATATAACCTTCATTCGCGGGTGGTTGCGGTTGCTGCTGACACCAGCTGCCACTGCCTCTGCTGCTTTTCTTGCAGTTGGCTTTGCGGCTCCTGCTTCTGCTGCTGCCGTTGTTGCTTAGAATGGTGGTGGTGGTGGTGGTGGTGGTGGTGGTGTTGGTGGTGGTGGTGTTGGTGGTGGTGGTGGTGGTGCTGGTGGCGGCGGTGGGCATTGCAGCGATGATGTTGCGCTTTGGCTAGAAGTTGCTACTGCTGTTGGTCTGAATAGTACTGTGCTCAACAGAAAGCGCGCACATATCGATGATGAAACTGAAGGCAAGCTAAACGCCAAGGGGCTGAATTCATCTGGTTCATGCTAGGCACCTGCGGAGATTAGTGCTGGATCCGTCGAACACTACTTAGGATGTACCTTCTGGGCACAGGATTTGCTGTGTCCAGATTTTCAACAGCTACGGATCGTGAACGCTGCGAAAGTCCGCGGCCTACGGTTCGTGTTGGAGGAGTTGGGTCTTTATGCTGTCCTTCTTTAAAGGGTGTGTTGGAGCCCGGGAGATTTCCTGCTAAATTGTTAATAAGGATTCGGGGGCAAAGGATAACGGTAGGGTGCAAGCGGGTGTTCCTACTGGCATCCAGATTAAGTTGCCTCAAGAAGGACTTCAATCTGGGTGTCGTTTTGGGAATCTTGTCCGAAATGCATCGAATCTTGAGGATGACCTTAAACCAAGGCCAGAGCCTAAAGGCCTAAAGGCAATCGAATTTCTGAAAATCCTTATACTGCAAGCACGCAAGACCAAAGCCTCGTACAAACTCAAGCCATAAGACAAAGAGCGCCACGCCTAAAGCCTACGCCCTCGTTGCTGGTGCTGCTGATGCTCTGCTACTGCTACTGCCGACGGCGGCGACGACGACGACTACGACGATTGAGACTAGGCCTGCGGATACGGCAACAACTACGACTACGACACTTCTACTCCTACTCCTACTCCTACTCCTACTCCTACTCCTACTGCTACTGCTACTACTACTACTACTACTACAACTACTACTACTACTACTCCTATATACTACTACTACTACTACTACTACTACTACTACTACTGCTACTACTACTACTACTTCTACTACCTACTGCTACTGCTACTGCTACTACTACTACTACTACTCTTGCTACTACTTCTACTACTATTACTACTACTACTACTACTACTGATAAAATTACTACGACGACCACTACCGCCACCACTACCATCACTACCACTACCACTGCCACTGCCACTACCACAACTACCACGACTACCACCACTACCACCACTACTACTACTACTACTGCTGCTGCTGCTGCTGCTACTGCTACTACTACTACTACTACTACTACCACTACTACTGCTAGAATTACTACGACTGCTAATACTACTACTACTACTACGACTACTACTACGACTACGACTACGACTACGACGACTACTACTACTACTAATACTACCACTACCGCTACACCTACCAACACTGCTGCTGTGACTGCTATTGTTATTGATACCACTACCACTGCTACTACTAGTACTACTTCTACTACCACTAACACTACTACTACTACTACTACTACTACTGCCACACACCACGACTACTACTAGCAGTACCACTACCACTACTACTACTGCTGCTGCTGCTGCAACTAGTACTAGTACTAGTACTAGTATTAGTACTAGTATTAGTACTAGTACTAGTACCACTACTAAATACTACTAACACGGCTACTGCCACTGCTCCTGCCCCTGCTACTCCTACTCGTACTCCTACTGCTACTACTACTACTACTACTACTACTACCACCACTCTGCTGCTGCAACTCCTACTACTTCTTCGAGTACTTCTACTACTGCTACTACAACCTGCTTCCCCACAATGCTAAGGCCAAGATGAGTCAAGCTGCGATTAGCCGCTTCTCCGTGCTGTGAACACGGTGTCCTGCATCCTGTCGCAACTTGGCATTCCTTGGCTGGGCGAGATTGCTGCCACTGTTTGTGCGTTCGGCAGTTTTCGGTCGAGGTTCACCAGAGGGATTGACACCTGCCACGTAGCCTAATGGTGTTATCATGCCTACATGTCCAAAACGACAATCTTGCAGCAGGTTTGGGCTTCTACTACCACCCAATGGAGCATGCCAGCTGAGCTGACGTGACCAATGGCGCTGTGATTTGGATTTTCGGCAGCCACTGGTAGATGAAGTACTATGGCCGAGGAGTTCAAGGGGTAGCTACCTGCGATAACCGAAAAGCTACCGGACACATCGATACCACATAAGCCACAAGCTGCGAAGCCGTAACGCTTTCCTAAGTGGGTCGCGGTAAGATCATGAAGGTACTCGGCCCGGAGCCATTAAAGCTACTTCCATGGACCACGCCCAAATCCCAACCCATAGGACAATACCCCGAGACACACTACTACCAAGAACTTCTCGGTGCCGGCTCGACTCGGATGAAGATAAATACAACTGGGGGTTGGGGCGAGAGGGAAAGGGGAGGGAGGGGATTGGCTTAGAACTTCTCTCCCAAGGTGGTGACAACCTACTGCTGCATTAAAAGTTGGATCCTCGTCTCACAAGACCTGGAACCCGCAACAACGATCTACGACAGTACTGCTCTTTTTCGCAAGCCGTGAAAATAGCAATAAATTGATCTGGTTCATATGCCAATTGACAAGTCATCGCCACCATCAGGGAACACTTCTGGTTGTGCAAATAGTGCAAGCATGTACTAAGCCCTTACCGCTTTGAATCCACGTGTTCGGAATTCCTAAGACTGGCTACAATATTGGCCCAAGAGTCTCATCGAAGCAATCGTGCACGCTTAGGGCTTCAGATGCTGAAATTGAGCTCCGGAAAATGGCTTGCTTTACGTTGTCAGGTTCCAGGGTTCAGGAATGGGGTGTCTGCGTCTTTGGGTCTTGAGACTTGGGTTTGAAAGCACCAGATACAAACCAGCGTCACCTGCTCCGTGAAGGTTGACATGTCAACACTCGCCTCGGCGAGCTTGCAGTGCTCCAGACTTGTCGTGGGTGGTTGAGTTTTATCGAAGCGCATCCCGTCATGGCACGAAGCTATGATATTGCAGTACCGACTACCAAGCAAACCCCGGGCCCTCAGACCTAGCAGCGCCAAATGTCAAGACCTGTTAAGAACCGACATTTGTTGCGCTTGATTTGTTGCACTTAACTTCCTTGCCAGCACAAGAGCTCAAGGAGTCAGGCTTTAGGATAGAAAGATACAGATTCAAGGATGTTGTCCTCGGCATTTTTAGACCATTCGACCTGCGTCAAAAAGCACTCTGCGAAGGAATCAACATCCTGAACCCGAGTTTCGTATTATGCAGGCTCAGCCCCGGCCGAATCCACTAAACTGTTACGAACCCCAAATCCCAAGCAAGGCAAGAAATCACGCCTAACTGTCTTGCACAACGAAACCTCGCCCGATGCCACACCGAGTAACTATCGGAACCCGGGAGCCTTTGGCATTCCTCAGCCAATC
Source organism: Symbiodinium sp. clade A Y106 (assembly GCA_003297005.1). Lineage (NCBI taxonomy): Eukaryota > Dinophyceae > Suessiales > Symbiodiniaceae > Symbiodinium > Symbiodinium sp. clade A. The sequence continues at coordinate 28,329 of BGNK01005633.1, forward strand.
GGAGAACGGATGTTGTTCAGGGTTGAGGTTGGGCCCCGACACTCGTGAACCAAGATCCACAATACAAGAATACCAAAGTCGTACACCCTAAATGCCCCAAGCCATCACCACATCTAACCACAAAGCGCAAGGGCCCTGAAGACCAAACTCAGAAAACCAACACCACTAAACCAACACCACTTCTCCTGAGTCCCAACCTGTAGTGAGCGATGGAGACAAGGCATGAAGAATGGCAATCGTGCGTGATAAATGCCTGAGTTTATGGTATGAAGCGTTGCAGATGTTGCAATCGTGCCGGCTTTCGGGCTGAGGTGTGGCAAGTCATGAGGAAACAGTCCAGGTCAAGAGTGCAGCCACAAGCGTTGTAGCCACACTGCTTGTGGATGTGCCACCAGTTCCCTAGGGAAACCGGCCAGCGGCAGGAAGCAACAGGGCCTCATCCGACATCTAAGAACCTTAAACATGTGAAGCAGTTTCAAAAAGGCGCGAGCTATCCTTATGGCTTCTTGAAATGCCGTACACGGGCCAGCCTTAGTTCAGCTTGGGCATGGATCGCTCAGGCAGAAGCACATGCTTAAAGCCACGGTGCCAGTTCGCGGGGCTAAACAACAGCTCGCATCACTTCAGGATACTCAAGACTCTCACCATGTAGTAGAAGTGGTAGTAGTAGTAGTAGTTGTTGTAGTAGTAGTTGTAGTAGTTGTAGTGGTAGTAGTGGTGGTAGTGGTGGTAGTGGTAGTACTACTACGACTACTACTACCACTACTACTATTAGTGGTAGTAGTAGTAGTAGTAGTAGTTGTAGTAGTAGTTGTAGTAGTAGTAGTAGTAGTAGTAGTAGTAGTAGTAGTGGTAGTAGTGGTGGTAGTGGTAGTACTACTACGACTACGACTACGACTACGACTACTACTACTACTACTACTATAACTACTACCACTACTACTACCACTATTAGTAGTAGTGCTAGTAGTAGTAGAAGTAGTAGTAGTAGTAGTAGTAGTAGTAGTAGTAGTAGTGGTAGTGGTAGTGGTAGTAGTACTAGTAGTATTAGTAGTAGTAGTACTACTACTACTACTACTACTACTACTACTACTACTACTACTACTACTACTACTACTACTACTTCTACTACTACTAATAGTAATAATAGTAGTCGTAGGAGCAGTAGCAGTAGCCGTAGCCGTAGCTGTAGCTGTAGCAGTCGCAGTGGCAGCCGCAGCCGCAGTCGCAGTGGTGGTAGTAGCAGTAGGAGGAGGAGGAGGAGGAGGAGCTGTAGCAGCAGCAGTAACAGCAGCAATAGCAGTGGCAATAGCAGTAGCACTGGTAGTAGTAGTAGTAGTAGTAGTAGTAGTAGTACTAGTAGTAGTAGTAGTAGTAGTAGTAGTAGTAGTAGTAGTAGTAGTAGTGGTAGTAGTAGTAGTAGTAGTAGGAGTAGTAGTAGTTGTAGTAGTAGTCGCCGTAGTAGTAGTGGTACTACTACTACTACTACTACTACTACTACTACTACTACTACTGCTACTACTACTACTACTACTACGAGTAGTGGTAGTAGTAGTCGTTGTAGTAGTAGTAGTAGTAGTAGTAGTAGTAGTAGTGGTAGTAGTAGCAGTAGCAGTAGCAGTAGCAGTAGCTATTTGTAGTAGCAGTAGTAGTACTACTACTACTACTACTACGACTACTACTACTACCACTACTACTACTGCTACTACTACTACTACTACTACTACTACTACTACTACTACTACTACTACTATTACTACTACTACCACCACCACCACCACCACTGCACTGATGCTGCGGATACTGCTACTACTGCGACTACTGCCACTGTCATTTTCATTGCTACAAATATTGCTACGACGACGACCATGATTACAATGATGACTCTTGCCTCAGTACTGCTAAATACAAAGAGCCATTTCAACCGACACTCGACACAGCTACGAACACTAAGCTCGAACGATCACCAAGCATGTCCAAGGATCTTCTTTGGCAAAGCGAGGAGACTCGGCCCCAAGCTACGTCGCTTGCCCTCCATGGGATCACAGTTTGATTGTAGAGGGTTGGCAGCTTTAAAAATTTAGCTTCAGGGCTTTTAGTGTCTCAAGACTGCCGGAGTCAAGTGTGTGATAGTCTATTACTAGATATAGTACAATGTATACGGTTACGCCGCCTGGTGTGCATCCTGTGGGTTCTCTTGGTTTTGGAGGGGCTGGGGTGAAGGGGGTCGGTTGGGGCGCGGGGGCGGGGGGGCGGGGCGGGTGAAACACTGATGTTACACATCCAGGTGCATTCACTGTCTCACGTATCACTTGCATATATCTATGCCTGTTGCTCAAGGTTCTAGCAAAGTACTGACTACAGCTGTGCGCCTGTAGGAAAAAGAGACTCTGTGTTCCTGTACGCTTTGCGAGGGGATACACGCCCAGGTTACATCTCAACGTGGTAGCGGAGCTCCCGGGAAAGCCGGTGTGCTTCACACAGGTGAAGGTGACCGGAGTCTCTCCGGCACACTTCACGCAGGTGAAGATACCCGGAAGAGAATCCTCCCGGGGCTCGATCCGTGGATAGCGCAATGGCTAGCCAGTCTGCGATGACTTTGGAGCTTGGTAAAGGAGAAGATGATTACCTCCTTCACGGCAGTGAATCTTATGCGACGAATCATCGTCATCTCAATGAATTACACCGTCTCTCAGCCTTCCAGCAGGTGACCACAAAAGTACCGCCATCTTATGATGGACGAGGCAGTTGGTTCGCCATCGATGACTGGTGTGACATCACTGAGCTAGATGCTGACAAGCGTGGACCGGCATTGAGAAACCGTCTTGAAGGTGAAGCTGCAATCCACAAAAGGCTTCTGGACAGAGATCGCCTGAA
>BGNK01005634.1:18482-36180 GCA_003297005.1 Symbiodinium sp. clade A Y106
CAGAAGCAGGCCTAGGGACATCTCCTTCCTCCTCCTAGTTCCGGGGAGGCTGTGAAGGGACAAATGCAAACGGAATCTGGGGTGAAAACCACTCTGAGCACAGCTGCTGAGCGCAGCAATCTGGAGTTCAGGAGTGATGGTTGCAGTAGTGTTGGTGTTTGCAATGCTAATTCGGTTCAATTGGTAAATGAGTCTGCGCAGAGAGCGACGACGCAGATGACGACGAACACCAGTACCAGATCGGGTACTTCATGGACCGCAGCCGGTTCCGATCAAGATCAAGTCATTTCCAGCAAGAACCCGACTCCCGACTCACACCGCCGCTGTGATGCCGAAGGCCACCAAGACGGATCTCAAGGCGACGCTCTTGGAGTTGGGCGAGGAAGTGCCTTCAAGGTGGACGCGGATGGAACTCGACCAGCGACTTCGGGAACTACGCTCCCAGGGCCTGGCAGACAGCGAGGAGCCAGGTACGATGACACATATGGAGATGATGAACAAAGAGCTGCGGAAGGCAGCTCGAAAGAAGGCAACGTTGGTGGCATTCTGCCGGAACACGCTCAAGCTGGACTTGACCGGCAACGAGACCATGTCGGTTCTGGAGGGCAAGGCGCTCACGAACATCATGAAGACGAGCCCGGAGGAGCCGGGCGATTTTGTGGGCTTCGGATGCCACTCCAAGGAGAGGTACATCACGATCCAGCGGGAGTTTCCGGAGTATGCGAAGTGGGTGAAGACGACCTACTAGGAGTCCGGGGAGACAGGCGTGGATCATCGTCTGGCTCGTCTGGCCAGGTGGCTGGAACAGCAGCCGGAGGTGAAGAACAAGCCACCTCCGAAGACGCAAGGCTATATGACGGCCAACAAGGACAACAAGATCCGCGGAAACCCCGGAAGAAGGTCCGATTCCAGGGCCAGTCGCAGTGCCGATGTGGCTCCCACGAACACCACCAAGGAGCAGGACAAGAAGCTAGAGCTCATGGCAGAGGCCTTGGACATGTTACGCGCGGAGCTGGCGGAGGTCCGCGCGGAGAGGCCTCGCAAGACAGTGGCTCGATCGGACGAGGAGATGACCGACTCCTCGTTCAGCATGCTGTCGGAAGTCAGCAACAAGAAGAGCCCCGAGAAGTGAGCGAGGCTAGTTCCGATGAGGAAGAGGGGCACGGTGTTATGAGTGCTTCTCAAAAGCTGAGTGCTGAGCTAAGAAGAATGAAGGTTCGGGATCTGAGCTCAGCACAAGCTCGGAATCTTGAGGATCAGGCTTGGTCCGTAGTACCATTACTTTTCCAATCTTTGGTTGGGCACAATCGGCCGTGCCTAATGGAGTGCAACAGCTGCGAGAGCTTACTTTCCAGCGCCGTTCGAGCACAAGCAAAAAGTGAACATGCAGGACGTCATGTGCAGCATTCAATGGCTGTGAGCTGTCCACTGATGCGGGAGTGAGATTGATTCTACAGCGCATGGAAGTTGAGCAACCTTTGCATGTCTGGCTCAGCCCTCAAAGCAGTCCCTTTTCCCCCTTCCAAAGAAGTAACCAACGTAACCCTACCCAGAAAGCCGCGCTTCACGAAAAGCGCCAAAAGGCCTTACGAGAGTACGTTGGTGCTACCTGTATCATGCACCACGCCATACAACAAGGGATTCATGTGACTTTGGAACTTCCGGACCGTTCAGAAGCTTGGCGATTACCGGTGTTAAACAGGATTCAACAAAAGTATGGGCTTCAGAGGGCGGTGGTTCGGGGATGTGCTTTGGGACTTCGGGATAAGTTGGGCGAGGGTTTATCAGGAAGAGACTGGCGAGTGCTGACTACACACAAGCGACTGGCTGATAGTCTGCATCTTCCTTGCCAATGCAAGAAGGGCCACCAGCATGGTAAGAGCGAAGAGGAACCCCAAAAACCCCAAAGTAGGTATCCTGAAGCCCTTGCCAAGAGGGTTGCGCGTGTACTGTTGCAAGAACTTACGCATCATGATACTGTTCTCGAGTGTGGAGGGCAAAGCATGTTGTACCCTTCTCCTCCCAAAGGCTTCCGGACTTTTCCGAAGCGCCTGCTATCCGAAGCTGCAACAGCCGTCACGAGGCGAGCAACCCCTTTCGGGAGCGAAAGCTTTGCCTTGCTAAGCTTGTTCCCCCGGCCCGCTTAGCGGAGAAGAGGGGAGGGATGGGGGGGCACAAAACTTGCCAGTCGTTGGGGTAAAACATGAGTGGGCATGTTGTACCCTTCCCCTCCCAAAGGCTTCCGGACTTTTCCGAAGCGCCTGCTATCCGAAGCTGCAACAGCCGTCACGAGGCGAGCAACCCCTTTCGGGAGCGAAAGCTTTGCCTTGNCATGTTGTACCCTTCCCCTCCCAAAGGCTTCCGGACTTTTCCGAAGCGCCTGCTATCCGAAGCTGCAACAGCCGTCACGAGGCGAGCAACCCCTTTCGGGAGCGAAAGCTTTGCCTTGCTAAGCTTGTTCCACCTTTGGAGAGGCCAGACAGGTGCAACAGGAGCTACCGTCGAGCAGCAGCTGCCACCAAGCGTGGCAGTCCGTGAGTCCTGTGTCAGAAAAGCCAGAAGAGCTACGGCGGGAGCTCCAGAGAGTCGAAGAGCTTCGCCGCCGTGCGAATCAGAGACCGACCATGGCAGTCAGGGCACAGATATTGCTGCGACCTCCTGCAAATAGTGCTCTAGAGTTCCCAGATGTCTGAGGCGCATCGCCCACTGAAGATCGCTAGGGGCGGCGCCGGCGCGGTAGCGCTGCACAGCGCCCCCACCTCTCAAGCCACCAGGCGTCAAGCGAAGTCCCACAGGCACGTCCAGATGCCGCAGAAGCACATTCCACCTGTGCCGGTACGCACCTGGGGACGANCGCCCCCACCTCTCAAGCCACCAGGCGTCAAGCGAAGTCCCACAGGCACGTCCAGATGCCGCAGAAGCACATTCCACCTGTGCCGGTACGCACCTGGGGACGAGGGCCAGAGAGGTTCATGGGGGCCCAGAGGGCCAAAGACAGCCCCAATCCAAGCCACCGCGCGTGCATCAGAAATCTTAGTGTGCTGTACCTTCGGCCGCCCACGTGCCGAAGTCTTGGACTGTGCAAAAGAGAGGTAGGCAGCGCCATGGGAATCGTCAAGCAAATCTGCAGGCAGCAAGAGATCCTTACGCTTGCAGCGAAGGACCTCTCCAATTCTGGCAAGCCCATAGAAAGCAAGCAGAGTAACTCCCATCCAGCGCCTCATCAACCACAAACTCGACAGAAGGCACATGGCCTTCAAAATCGGCTCACATGCAGGCAGGGGGCAGCGATGAACAGGAGGCTCCAAATTCTCCCAGCGTGATACCATCTCCCAGGCGACACCCAGGTAGGGCTTAGATCCCAGCACTCTTCGCTGCACCGCAATGATCGTGTGCCGGTAGCTGCTCAGGGTGTGTCCCGCAGTAAAGCACCAGTCACCAAAAGCACGGAGGGCCATGGCGGCGAGAAGAGGGCAGAGAGAGAAACAAGACGAGGGGTCGGACACCGACGAGGAGCACCACTTAAGGAACTCCTCCCAAAGCCTGGCCTCGTAGTGCAACGTAGTGGTGGTCTGCAACGGCCTCGCAGACAGGCTTCCCTCTGGGCCTCGAAGAGCACGCCGGGCCCCGGATTCTTGGCTTCCCCAATGCGAGCATGGCCGCACCGGGCACAGTGCGACAATTGGAGCTTTCCACCAGCCTCGGTCCACTTTCGAGCCCGCGCCGCCGCAATGGCGAGAGCTTCAAAGAAGCCCTTTGGGTGAGGCTGGGATAGAGCGGTCCAAGCCCCACCGCCAAAGCTCGACCTGCCTCTGAGCTTTCGCCAAGGGGCCCCGAAGAAACAAAGATCACATCGCCAGACTCGAGGGCTTGCCGGGCTTGCGAATTCTTTCAAGCAACGCAGCTGCCACAGCCACGAGGTGTCAGGATGGTCGAGCCACCACTCTACCCCGTGAGCTTCGCAGAGCTGCACGATTTTGCTGCACCATGCTGCCACATCGTTGCCTCTGGTGACGTTGGCCTGCATCTCCCCACGCAGCCACGGTACCCCAAGAGGGAATCTCCGAGACCGAACGGCCGGTGTCACAGCTCGCGAAAACGAAGAGGCAGGCGGCGACAGGGAAACCACAGCAACCAGGCCGCCTGAAATCAACGATTCCACCACTGCTCGGCGCTCGGGGTCCACCAGGACTTCATCCGGACTCCTGGCGCTGTCAAAGCTGATCACCCAAGGCGCGCCATGCTTCAGGAGGGCCCGGCTGGTGCCACTTACCCCGCTGAAAAGAACCAGGCAGCCCGGAGCCTCCGAGTCGGGCTTCGAGCCTGCTTTGCACTCGACCTGGCGAACAGGCAGACCAAGGAAGCTGCCCAGCCCGAGCGCCTTCCTCGGCGCACCCAGCACGGCAGCAGGAGCCCGCAACCCTGCGCGCCAAGCCTCCTCCCTCAGGCGGCCGTTGGACCTGCAGCAGACGTTGACTGGCCGGGCAATGTGGCCAAAGTCGGGCCGCTCACTCGAACCCGCAAGCCTGTCGATGAACTCGTCGAGACCAGCAAAGTCTCCCTCTTCAGCATCGCTCAACCAGGCCGGCTTCGGAAAGAGAGGCTCGGGAGGTAGCCCCAATGAATGAGGCCGGCTTGGCTCGCAAGTTGATCACAGCAAAGGGTCCTAATGAAATCAGACACCACAGCTCAGACTTCAGCTTCCCAGACAAACGTATGATCGTGGTGGGGTCCTCTGGGGAGGCAGCAGCAAACACCAAGTCCATCACGGAGAGCAGCCGCCGCCTGAGGAGCAGCACAGAGATCCAAGAGCCGCAAAGCATCTTCATCAAGCCGGCGGTGGCCAAACCTAAGCAGGCCACTCTAGTCGTCACCGCGATCAAAGGCCACAGCCTGGACCTGGCAGGCCGCACGAACCCAGCAATCCCATCGAGCTCGATGCCCCAGAACCTGCCCTCCGGCTCGTTCTGAAACGCCTTTTTGGCATTGGTCAAGAGGTTGGCACCTTCGAGGCCAGGTCTGCCAACGCCATCCGCACATCACTGGTCGTGTTCGGCCAAGGCTTCGGGGACTCTAGTAAAGAGAGCGGCACCAATTCCAACAGAATGAGGTCATCTATGATCACCCCCGCGTGAACCGCTCCCCTAGGCGTGGGGCCAGACAAGGTGTTGAGCTCGCACACGCTGAAGACACCCTGCGCAAAGAGCAAGGAAAGGTGGGAAGCCTGCGCATACTCGCATGCTGAGCAATCCCCCATGGCCAGCGTGTTCAAGCCGACCTGAGCGCTGCCCTTCACCCGGAACCGGCCCGCACCGAAGATAATGGGTCACGCTCAGGCAGTTCCGAACCATGCGCTCCCGCGTGACCTGAAAACTGGTAAAAGAAGTCCTTCAGATCCCGGCCCGAGCACAGCAAGCCGCACTCTGGCGGGACGTAGATCCCCGCAACCTTCTCGGCTGAGGCCATAAAACGGGTCCACTTGTTCAACGGCACCTCAAAAACGTTTGCGCCTCGCCCGTCCAAAATGAGACGGTCACGCTCCAGGTCCTTGATCACAGCAAACAGTCCCGAGCTGATATTTCTCGTGGCTTCACCCGGCTCAAGCAGTCCGCCAACAGCTTCAGGAGCTTCCGCTTGTTCGGCCCAGAAGCCATGATACTTGACCTGGGCGGGGGAGGTTCACGAGGCTCACTAAGACGATGCCGCAGAGGGTGCTCATACACGTCTTTGGTGACTGAGTCCAAGAAGGGTCCCGGGTCGAAGGTAGGGGCAGCAGGCATAGAGATGCGGCTTGCCACAATAGACCTTGCATTCGTCGCTTTTTCGCCCCGGAGACGACCGCAAAGCTTACCGAAATCTTTCTCGAGGCCACCGCTCGGAGGGCCAGGCTGATAGTCAACATCTGTCGAAGCTAGGCGGCTTGGGGGAGAATGCGTAGAACCAAAGTACTTGGAGTGGGCATGCATGCTGGTCACTTCTTTCCAAATTTCGCCTATGATCAAGTCCTGGTCCTCCAGCTTGGAGGCTGTACGCCCGAGGTCGGAGGGCTCAAAAGTCAAAAAGTCACACCCGTCAAGGTACTGCTCCAAAAGCTTAACCACATCCCACTGTCTTTTGGTCAGCGGGCTCCCGGCAGCGAGCTCGGCCGGAGCGCGNAGGTCGGAGGGCTCAAAAGTCAAAAAGTCACACCCGTCAAGGTACTGCTCCAAAAGCTTAACCACATCCCACTGTCTTTTGGTCAGCGGGCTCCCGGCAGCGAGCTCGGCCGGAGCGCGCCGCGGCCTGAGAAGGTAGAGCCAGTCCATCGCAGCCACAGCCAGATTCACATAGCGCTTTTTCCAGGCCGAGGCCCCCAGACCATAAGCCCGACAAACTTCAGGGTATGGCAGCGGAACAGGCCACACGGATGGAGAAGCCGAGGTAAACGTCCCCGGCTCGCAAGTCAAGTCGGAAAGGAACGCTGCGAAGCTGCACTTGGAAGAAAGCACCGCCGCGTCATCGAATTAGCCAATCCAGGCACCGACACCACCGGAGCACCAGATCCAGGAACCTTCAAATGTTCTCGTGGGGCGGTGCCGTTGCCGGGGGACTCGGTCATGCATGCCCTTCGCCCTGGGCTTTGGGCTTTGGCTTTGGCTTGGGCCCCGGCTTCTCCTTGTTGGGCTCCTCCTCGCTCTGGCTCCGGTTNGTTGCCGGGGGACTCGGTCATGCATGCCCTTCGCCCTGGGCTTTGGGCTTTGGCTTTGGCTTGGGCCCCGGCTTCTCCTTGTTGGGCTCCTCCTCGCTCTGGCTCCGGTTTCCTTTTGCGTTCAACTTCCGGCGCCGCTCTGTATAATCCTCCGTCTCGCGCAAGTGGTGCAGGAAAATCTCCCCCCAGCGCGGCTCCATCAATCTGGTGAAGGGCTGGTCCGTCGAGTCCGGGGGGACGTGGTTGGCGAAGGCGTGGAAAGGAGGGGCCAGCTCCAGGCTGGCCTCCGCAGCTAATGTCCACCTTTTCGGTCGATGGCTACCTGGTCTGCTTGAAGAAGCATAAGAGCTGCTCTTGCCCGGGCTTCGGCCACATTCGAATTGATGAGGCAGTCCAGGATCCCGGCCACCCCCCACGCTGTTCTCACTGCCGCAGGGAAGTTTGTCAGCCGGCTTCGGTTCTCCAGCCAAGCCCTGGCGCAGAGAGCAGGCTTCGGCATCCCAGGCGCCAGGGTCCGCGAAAGGAGGTCCTCCAGCATCAGCTTCTCGATGGTCGAGTAGATCTCCTCCGGGGCCTCGTGAAGAGCTTGCCGCAAGGCCCGGCGAGCCATCGAATTTTTGCGGTTCGAGATGCCGCTGCCTTCTTGAGACCCAGACCCGCCGGCCGCACCGTCCAAGGCTTGCTCCAGCCTCGTGCCTCGCTTGCGCTTTTGCCCTTGCAGGTCCTCCACTATGGCAGTCAGCTTCACCAGCGCGGCGCTCACGGGGTGCTGCGGGGCAGAGGCCACGGCGAGGTTCTCGTTCGAAGTTGCTTGCACAGCCTCGGCCTCGGCCTCGTCGCCGGACTCGTCCAAGACGCTGGCCTTCATGGCCACTCCACCCCCGGGGTCCTTGAGGCGCCGGGCTGGGCTCGTAGCGAGGAGCTGGGAGAACTGCCGGAGGGAGTCCATCTCGATGCCGGCTGCCAGGGCCGATTTCACCACAAGCTTTCGGCTTCTCCTTCACCTCGGCACGCTGCTGCGTGAGCACCTCCAAAGAGGAGGTCAACGAACCCAGGGTGGCCTCGAGCTTCGTGAGGCGCCCTTCCACCGAGAGCCGCGGAGGAAGAGGAGCCGCCGAGGAAGCCGGAGCAGCTTCGTTCTCTGTGGCCGTCGCAAACTGGTACTTGTCCTTGGCCAATTCCATCAGGGCCTCGGCATGGGGCACATATCCAGACTCGCCGCCGACGGTGGTGAAGGANGAAGCCGGAGCAGCTTCGTTCTCTGTGGCCGTCGCAAACTGGTACTTGTCCTTGGCCAATTCCATCAGGGCCTCGGCATGGGGCACATATCCAGACTCGCCGCCGACGGTGGTGAAGGACACGGTCCGCTCCCCCTCGAAATCGAAGTCCAGCCTCTCCACCAGCGAAGGCAACAGGAAACCGAGCCATATTTTGAGCCGTTGCTCCCGGAGGACAGTTGCCCTGTCCTCTCGCAGTGCACCTGCAACCTCCACAGCCACAGGCTTGCTAAAGGATCCTGGGGGCAGGGCCCTGTTAGCCGCCCGACGGTGCCAGGCAGCCTGAGGAACCGCCACCAACGCACGCTCCTCGAGCTCGAAGATCAAAATCACCTCCACGTAACCCTCAGCGTCGCCCTCTGCAGTGGGGTCCACCTTGAGCACGCCGATGTCAAACTCGAGGTCGGCAGTCTCGCCGTCGTAGAGGAACAGGGTTCTGCCGTCAACCTCGCCCTCTGCGGCCTCGCCGCTCATAGATCAGGCGGAAGCTGGAAAGAACCAGCTTCCAGAACAATCCTAATATCCCCACGACTCGGAAGGCCAACGAACACCGAATCACCAGCGTCCTGGCCTCTCTTGACCAGCCCCTTGCAGTCAGAGAAGCGCGTGAAAACCAACGGTGGCTCGTACACTCTGCCGCTGTAGTCCCGCACCACCAACCACAGTCGGGAAGCCAAATCGAGCAGGTCTCGTCCCGATGCTCCTCGCTGGCGCCCTTCCAGAGCGCGACGGAGGAACAAGCCGATCCCACGGCAGATTTCCTCTCTGCTCGGCCGGCCGGCAGGAGTAGGAGCCGAAGGCCGAGCCACCACACCAGACCCGCTTGCCGAAGTCGAAGAAGAGGGAACCCGAAGAGGGGGTACTTCCAAAGAATCCGAATGCTCCACCAAATCAAACCCCGCTTGCTCCAGCTCAGACACACGAGCCCTCAGTCGGTCCACCTCGGTGCGAAGAGCCAGCACCTCAACTCGGAGGAGGTCAAAGTCCCGCGGGCTGGGGTAGCCACTGCGGCTCATGCGCCGGGGCTATTCAAAGCAGCCTGTAGAGCGGAGCCCTCGTTGAGAACCCCAGCCGGCGCAAGGCAGCTCTGAACAGCAAAATGCGAGCGGTAAGGATAGCTTCACACAACGGAATCAAAAGAAGCCCAANGAGCGGAGCCCTCGTTGAGAACCCCAGCCGGCGCAAGGCAGCTCTGAACAGCAAAATGCGAGCGGTAAGGATAGCTTCACACAACGGAATCAAAAGAAGCCCAATAAGGATGCCCACAAATACTGATGGCCAATGCAACCCCTGCGCCAGTGCTGAATCGGCTCCTGAGATCTCGGCCGGGCACAGCTGCTCCAAAGGATTCTCCAGGAAAGAGGTCGGCGTGGAGTCAGGAGGGACGACGGGACTCGACGACGACAAAAAGCGGAGAGCGTGGAAGAAAAGAGAGAGGCCTGAGGTTGCTCCAGTAGCAACTAGGGCCCTAGTCATTGAGCCACAAAACTTGCCAGTCGTTGGGGTAAAACATGAGTAAGCATGTTGTGCGAAGGTTTCGGGGAAGGTGAGTTCTGTACATGTGGAGAGGTCACGTTGCCAGGCAAGGCTAGGACTTGTGCGTGCTGTTTGCGAGGTCGACAGGACTTGGGAAGTGAAAGGGGAGACAAGGGTTTCCGGATTTCGGAGGTGTCTCAGGATTATGACAAGGGTGAGGCTAAGATTGAAGGGTCAGGGCTTGAAGACCAAACTCAAGTAGGTGAAGGGTCATTCCTTGAGCCTGGAGGCCCAAAGCAAAGCGAAGGCCCCTCCGATGAGCCAGAATCGGGACCTAGTTCCTACTTCAGTGAGACCCAGGTTGCCCATCTTGAACAAAAGGCCCAGGACCTCCTCGACAAACAACAGTATAACCACAAGGCTTGTGAACACATCCTCAAGGAACTTCCCTACAAGCACCCAAGCCACCATAGGAAAGCTTTCCAGCAAAGCCAGCCGCAGTATATCGTGTTTGGTGTCTATGCCTACGGAAACCACTACGGAGTCACGGATTGGACCCGCAAGCTTCCCCAGGTGTGTCGGTACCTCTTGAAGTATGTGCAACACTGGTCGACGGAACCTGTGGTAGGGACGAGTTTAGTGGTGAACAACAACTGTACTCTAGGAATCCATCGTGACAACAACAATCTCCCTGGCACCAAGAACTTCGTGATTGGAGTGACCGCGTACCAACATGGAGAGTTGTGAGTTGCCGGTAGTCCCCCAAACAGTCATTATCGAACCCAAATCAAAGAACTCCCAAACCAGAAAAGCCAAAGTGGATATCTTCTGGCCACCCGACACCGAGTGGCAGCCTTCAACGCGAGNAGTCATTATCGAACCCAAATCAAAGAACTCCCAAACCAGAAAAGCCAAAGTGGATATCTTCTGGCCACCCGACACCGAGTGGCAGCCTTCAACGCGAGGGAGTGGCATACGGTGCAACCATGGCAGGGCGATAGGGTTGTGGCTGGGGTGTATTCTAGCCGCGGTGCTGTTCATGTGGACAAGGAGGATTGGGGATTCCTTGAGAGGTTAGGTTTTCAGCAACCAGCCCCGGTGGTCAAGCAGATAGGAGCTGAGGGTTTTGTTGTGCAGGGAAGTCAGGCCAAACGAGGGTCCATGGTGGAAGAGGACATCAAACGCAAGCTTTACTTGCTCCATGCGGCAACTGGGCACGGCAGTGTCCGTCACATGGTTACGGCATTGAAGCGTAGGAACGTGGATCCTTTGGTGTTGAGGCTTGCTGAGGAATTTCAGTGCCCTCATTGTCATGAGCGGAAACGGGTTCAACCAAGACAGTTGGCGTCTTTAGAACCCCTGCCCCCGAAATTCCACACCTTAACTGCGGATGTGGGACACTGGGCCTGCCCGGAGACTGGTGAACAGCAAAACTTCCTTATGATGATTGATGAGGGCTCAAGGTTCCGAATGGCTAAGATTCTGACGAAAGGCTCCAAACAAACTCCCAACGCAGCCACTTGTTTGAACTACATCTCCGAAGGCTGGATCCAAACATTTGGACGACCAAAGACATTGAGGCTCGATCCGGCAGGGAGCTTTCGGTCCGCAGCGGTAGAGGGATTTTGCGATCGAAATGAGATCTATTTGGATGTGATTCCGGGTGAAGCCCACTGGCAGATCGGCATTGCTGAGCAGGCAATACAAGGTGTGAAGCAGTTGATGAACAAACTGCATGATCATGATCCGGAACTGTCACCGGAACAGCTACTGAGCTTAGCTGTTGCAACATTCAACCAGAGAGAGATGATCCGGGGTTTTTCGCCAGTTCAACACGTTTTGGGCCAGTCACCAGACACGACGCATCGACATCTGGCCACCATGCGGCCACAAGATGTGGAACCCATCCTGAATGATTCTGTTGCGGAATTCCACAAGGAAGCAGAACGGAGGGCTGTAGCAGAGCGGGCACTTGTAGATTGGCAAGCTCAGCAAAGGGTGAACCGCGCAATGAATTCGAGAACTCGAGCCAAGTGCATTTACAGACCAGGTGACCTCGTCTTCTTCTGGAGGACACAGGAATCAGGGAAGAATAAAAGACATCCTGGTACAAGCCAAGGCCGGTTTTTGGGCCCCGCAAGAATACTAGCTATGGAAACCAGACAGACTGAAGCGGGACAGGCGCGGCCCGGTCACGCAGTGTGGCTGGTTCGTGGAAGGAGATTGCTCAAGTGCTCCCCGGAACAACTTCGACCTGCGAGCCACAGAGAGGAGCTGGTTGAGTCTCTATCTCAGGGAGATTCCACGCCATGGACATTCACGAAATTATCTGAAGAGATTGGCGGGAACCAATACGAGGACATTAGTGATGAGGTTCCTCGTGAGGAGGAGTGGAATCGAGCTCAAGATGTCACGCGCGAAGTGCAACCCAGCCGCTTGCGCATTCATGGAAAGCGACCAGTGCCCCAGTCCGATCCCACTGACGATGTGAGGAGGCAACAGCCAGCCCAGTCGAGTCCGCCGAACTGCGGAACAGCACGGACCCAGAGGGCCAGAGCAGGAGCGGGCGAATTGGTGTGACCTGGTGCACGAGTCCGCATGGATGATGCAAGAGACAAGCTACTGGACAGACGAGCAAGCAGCCGTGGAGATAGCCATCGATCTTCCTACTTCTGGGAAAGAGGCGGAGAAATTCTGTCAGAATGCACAGGCGTATCTGGTGAGTATGCTGAAGCGCCGAGCAGTAGAAGTGAGCGAGAAGAGACTGTCAGCTGAGGACAGGGCTAAGTTTGCAGCGGCTAAGGATAAAGAAGTGAGGAACTTCATCTCTGCCAATGCCTTTGAGGCGTTGCCAAGAGAGCTGCAGCCTGCTAAAGAGCAGGCGATTGGTATGAGATGGCTCTTGACGTGGAAAGTTCAGGACGATGGCAGTGTGAAGCCAAAAGCCCGAGCCATCTTGCTAGGATACCAAGACCCCCAGTATGAGTATCGCTCAACCACGGCCCCGGTCATGACCCGACAGTCTAGACAGTTATTCCTCCAGGCTGCTGCGAACCGAGGCTGGCGTATTCGTAAAGGGGACATTTCAGGAGCTTTCTTGCAGGGCCGAAATTACCCCGATGAACTGTTCTGTGTCCCGTGTGAAGAGATTCTTGCCGCTATGAACCTTCCGAAAGGATCTATCACCCGTTTGAAGCGAGCCTGCTATGGCTTGGTTGATGCTCCCCTGGAATGGACAAGACGGTAGCTGAGTTCATGGAGAGCATTGGGTTAACCCGGCTTTGGAGTGATGCATGTGCTTGGGTGTGGAAACCACAAGGGCAATTGCGGGGGATGGTCACGGGCCATGTGGATGATTTTATGTTCGGGGGTCGCGAAGATGATAAGGGTTGGCAGCACATTCTGCAGTTGATCAAAGATCGATTCAAGTGGGGCGACTGGGAAGAGGATCATTTCACTCAGTGTGGAGTTCAGATTGATAGTGTGCCTGAGGGTTTTACTTTGTCTCAACCCCGCTACCTGGATGGCCTCGCCGAGATCCCCGTGTGCAATAGCAGAAAGAAACAGAAAGGAGCTCCAACCAATGACCGAGAGAAGTCACAGCTGAGGGCTTTGTTGGGCGGATTGAGCTGGTACGCCCAACAAACAGGACCCCACATATCTGCAGAGGTCAGTTTGCGCCTCTCGGATGTTTGTGAATCCACAGTTGACACCATTCTTCAGACCAATCAGCTGCTTGAGTATGCACGTCAAAGACAAAACCACAAATTGGTGATACACAAGTGCCAGGATGAAGAGATGCAGTTCTTTGCCTGGGTTGATGCTGCCAACAAGAACCGTAGAAAGGAGGGCAGCACTCAAGGGATCTTTATAGGTGCGGCTTCGAAGGCTTTGTTGCAAGGCGAGGTTTGCACTGTGAGCCCATGTCCTGGCACTCCACAAAGATCGATAGGAGAGGACGCCCTGTTCTACATGCGCTACCAATGGGCCGAGATGTTGGGCGAGGGAGTGGATCTACGAGATCCCTCGCGCACTGTGGCACAGGTGGGCGGCACGATCATCACCGACTCGCGGAACGTGTACGACAAGCTGCACACCGCGGTGCTGACGATTCAGGGCGCCGAGAAGAAATCGAACTTGGAGCTCCTCAGCGTGAAGGAGTCCCAGATGAACACAGGTTTGGTGGTGCGGTGGGTCCACTCAGAGGCCCAGCTTGCCAATGCACTCACGAAAAAGGGAGGGAAGGAGATCGAACTCTACTACAAGATGAACTTCAGATGGAGAATAGTAGAAGATCCGACTATGAAATCGGCCAGACGACGACGCATCGACGGTCTGACACCTCTCGAGCAGACTCCTTTACCAATTAAGATGTGTGATGATTTCTGTTCCTGAACTCCAGGANTAGTAGAAGATCCGACTATGAAATCGGCCAGACGACGACGCATCGACGGTCTGACACCTCTCGAGCAGACTCCTTTACCAATTAAGATGTGTGATGATTTCTGTTCCTGAACTCCAGGAAAGAGCGGGCATGCAAGTGTTAAAGGACACTTGGTGCAGCTCAGCGCGAACCTTCTGGCTTCGCAGCTTTTAGATCAAGGCACTGGGGTGTGCCGAGGAAAAGAGTAGTGCCTCTGCAACGGCCGTT
Source organism: Symbiodinium sp. clade A Y106 (assembly GCA_003297005.1). Classification (NCBI taxonomy): domain Eukaryota; class Dinophyceae; order Suessiales; family Symbiodiniaceae; genus Symbiodinium; species Symbiodinium sp. clade A. The sequence continues at coordinate 32,575 of BGNK01005634.1, forward strand.
TAGTCCGCAGCACATTGGGCATTGTCTTCTTCGAACTCCTGCCGTTGATTCTCGATTGAGCCATCCCTACCAACACCTCCCACCTTGGGTCGTGCAGGACCTATCCTCACAAGACCTGGTCGGATCCCCTTCTGTTTTGTGCTGAGCGTAGATCCAGGCATTTCGAACGAAGGTCACGCAGTTCAAAGCATGCTGAGGCAGCTTTCTGAGAGGTTCAAAAAGAAGTGGAGCTTGTTTCACAATCATCACCAGCATCATCATCATCATCATCACCATTATCATCTCTGGGTACAATCTTGGTTTGAGTCACTGTAGCGTTTCGAGTTGGGACTTAGGTCGAGCAGGCCATGGAGGTTCGCGTAGCATCTTCCAGAGAACCCGTATGCTTTGGGCAGCCATGCACAGATCTTTATCCTCTGGTCTGCTGCTCCCAGGAGCGTGCTGCAGCGAGCACTGTCACCCGCGCGAATTCCGGTGAAAGCCTGCCGCCGGGTGCCATTGCGTCCCAAAGCTGGCAACCGCGGCCCGCTAAGTCTCAGGCCTGGCCGCAAGATCTGAGCACCTCGGAAGACATGGTTCGTGCCAACGGCAGCAACGGTGCCAACGGTGGCAGCAACGATGCGAGAATACTACTTATTTAAGTTAAGTTGAGTCTCGGTAAGTTGTACTTGCAACGGCTCCCGACACATGACGCTGGATGAATCACCAAGGGAAGAACTGCCATATTCAGACGTGCATGACAAGGCTGCAAGCAGCATTTCTGTGTGCTTTTTATAAGTTTTTGTGTCTAGTCTACAGTCGTTTCCCTTCTTGGGCCCCTCGCTGGCACAGCTTCAGCCGGGCCTCAGTGGCCAAGAGAGTTCGGAAGCGAAGCCACGACGGGACGACGGGATCTCTCTCTGTGCGTGGCGACCAGGTAGAAGCAGCACAGCACCAGCACCACCCAAGCCTAAGCTCCAAGAGCTCCAAGAGCTCCAAGCGAAGAAAACACTCGCTCGATGAGCACCAGAAAGCCGTAGGTATCCAGATTGGAGTCGCAGCCCTGGCGAAGGAAGCGATGTCAGGGTCTTTCGTCTTTAATGGCGGATGCCTGGCCTTTCCCAGAACCAGTGACAGCAAGCTGCCCGCCGAGCTTGCCATGCTAGCCATGGCGGGCCCCCATGAGCTCGTTCCGAAGGCCTGTTCTTTGGGACCTCCGCGGACCGCGGGTCGCCGCGCCGCCGCTGCACTCTTTGAGCCCGAGGTCCAAGTTGACCGGAGTTGGAGCACGGCCGCACTACCATCACAAGAAGGACAACAGGACAAAACATTCGAGGTTCTGCCTGCGCTCCGAACCAGAGCGATTTAGGACAAACACCACTTCGTGCGCACAGTCGAAGATCACCTTGATGCTAGTGGCAGAACGTGGTGGAAGAACTGTGCCTCCAACACCGGTACTGCATCCAAGAACTGTGCTGCACAGTATCCCGCACTCGCATTCGGCGCTTGCACGTCTGGAGGGTGGCTTTGCTTCTGACATTCCCAGCCAACAGGAGCCCATGAGGTTGTTGAGACCCAGCAACTGTACGCACCGTAACAGCCAATGCTGCCTTGACACGCTTCAACGGACCAAGGACCTATCCCTGGGTCGTTGTGACGTTTGCCGGAGGGCACGGGCTAACACCACACCGCAGCTGCGAGGAATCCTCTTGATAGCCATGCAGTGTGTTGTATGCTACAGAGCCTCGGCACGGTGGAGTCTGGAGACGTCGAAAGGAAGTCTCATGTCGGCATGTCGGTAACACGAACCCCCCCCCCCCATTCGCTTCGGGATAGGACATGTTCAGGAAGGGCTGGCGCTTCCGGGTCAGGATCAGGGTGTGTAACTGTGTAACTGCTTGCACATCTGGGAGCTCCACGAGGTGCTTTGTCTGACGTGGGGCAGATATTTGCATGACGTGCTGAAACTGTTTTGCGCCTGGTGTGCACCCTATACCCAGATACATGGGACCCCATCGAGTCTTGCAACATGTTATGCAGCAACGGAGGGCAACACCTGCAGAAGGTTGCAAGATTCAGCGCGTCGTGATGACAGGGTGTTACAGCTAGAGGCAAAGGCGTCGCATCCAAGTACAGTACTCGTGGCTGGCAATGCCCATAATATCGCGCCAGGGAATTCACGCAGAGGCATGTGGAAAATCCGCAATGCCCGTACAAGGTCGCCCCGGAGGCAAAGGAGGCAGCAAAGCAGCTTCGGAGACGCGACATGCCAAGCTCGCTGATTTACATGTTGAGGACAGGACATGACTGCGACATGACCCCAACATGCTTGAACGGAAGCTCTCGGCTGAAACCCAACAGTCTGCGCTGCAACACTGCCGCGAACCTGTTTTGCAAGAGTCGACCCCTATGAAGTTTCCAGAACCTAGCATGTGCCAGTGTTGCAAAAATCCCCTGCTCTGGTCGTTGTGCAGCTCCTTGATATGGAGGTACACACAGGCAATGCGATTGAGTGGCGATTGCTGGGCCACTGGTGCTCGTACAGACTGGGGAAGGTTCCCCTTCTCCAGGAAGGTGCTAACAAGTTAGCTAAACGGCTAAGATTTCGAGCTGCGGTCCTTGGAACCGGTAGGAGAGTCGGATTTCTGTGAGATTTGTGTGAGCGGGAGCGTGAGCGAAAGTGTGAGGTTGAGTGTGAGCAAAGGGGGGGACCGAGAAGAGTCAGAGCTCGGGAGGGAAAGTACGGGCACAAGAATATTCGATTTATTCACACTCCCGCTCAGACTCCCGCTCACGTTCTGCAAACCCCGGAATGTGAGAGTGAGTGTGAACGGGAGTGTGAGTAGGAGTGAGAGCGGGGCCGACCCCTCAACCCGCCCACCCGTTTTTGAGCCCACAAGTCCACTCTCACTGTGGTCGCATTTCATGTTGGCATGGTTCTTCATGCGCACACTCTCGCTCACGCTTCTGCTCACTCTTTTCTCACACTTTCGGGATGACACTTTCGCGCACACTTTCACTCACACTCAAGCTCACACTCAAACTCACGAAATTGTCATTTCCTTGATTCCATAGCTTGCAAGGCAGCGCCACTCACAAGGCCAAGGAGGCAGTGCAGCTTTTGTGATAAGCGCCACCATCGCCAGATTCGATTGCCGGTGATAGTCACAGGGAGCGACAAAGCTGCAAATCAGTGGAAGTTCCAGCCTCGCGCCTCAATGCAGAAGTGAGGAAGGTCTGTTCCGGCTACCAGCGACTGTGGGATCCAGGCTTCAGGTCTGTCGCGTCTCTCCCGCACACTTGTCACAACTGGCCTGACCGGCTTTCCCAGCACTCTCAAACTGCCCCAATTGTGCTTCTTGCGCCTGTTCATCTCAAGGCGCAGAAGGCACCATCCCACGAGAAACCACACCGGAGTCAAGACCTTGGCACACCACACAAAGTTCATGATGTCTGCACTTCCCTCCCACAACCAACTCCACTCTGCGAAGCCGCTGGGCTGCGAGGTCTGGCGCGCGTGTGTGTGCGTGTGTGTGCGTGTGTGTGCGTGTGTGTGTGTGTGTGCGTGTGTGTGCGTGTGTGTGCGTGTGTGTGCGTGTGTGTGCGCGTGTGTGCGCGTGTGTGCGC
>BGNK01005635.1:12443-36172 GCA_003297005.1 Symbiodinium sp. clade A Y106
CATTTGCAAACACAACGTCGTTATGACGGGTTCTGAGAGGGTTCATATGGGTTCTGTCTTTGCCGGCAAGATGATACCTGAAGCGATGTTGCACAGCTAAAAAAAGGGGAACCACCTCTTCAATTGGAAACAGACTGCCTCTATGATGAGTTTTGAAAAGCTCTACAACAATTTTGTGTTTGGTGCAAGTCTTCTTCATGGTGTTATGTTATTGAAAACAAGCCTGCACAGCCTAAAAANCTACAACAATTTTGTGTTTGGTGCAAGTCTTCTTCATGGTGTTATGTTCTTGAAAACAAGCCTGCACAGCCTAAAAAGAAAGCGGAGGGGGGGGGGTTGGGGGGGGCGCAGCCCCCCATTTGCAAACACAGCGTCGTTATGACGGGTTCTGAGAGGGTCCATATGGGTTCTGTCTTTGCTGGCACGATGATGCTCGAAGCGACCTTGCTCAGCTCAGTAAAATTTGAATATGGTACATTATGATATAATGAAAAATATTTTAACATGACATAACATACTACAATATAACTAAATATATCATATAATAAAAATATAGTATAATATGACAAATTATATGATATGATACATTATCATAATACAATATATAACAACATATGATACAATATATTATAACATCATATAATGTCATATCATGTTATATAAGATCATATCATGTGTTGTGATATAATATGATATAATAATGTAATGTAATATCCTATCATATAACATCATATATTAAAATATAATAGAGTATGATCTAACTTCGCAAGATATAATGATAGTACAATATACTAAAAGATGATACACNTGATATAATAATGTAATGTAATATCCTATCATATAACATCATATATTAAAATATAATAGAGTATGATCTAACTTCGCAAGATATAATGATAGTACAATATACTAAAAGATGATACACTCAGATAACTCAACGTGACATAGTATAATATAATACACGAAGCTATAAGAAGTCGAGAGGCCAACAAGCCGAGAGACCGAACAGCCAAGGAAACCAAGAAGCCAACAAACCATACAAGACAAGAACACTACAAGAAGTCAAGTGGCCAAGAAGCCCAGAAACCGAAAAACCAAGAAGCCAAGGAAACCAAGAAGCCATACAAGAGCAAAAGGCAATAATTATACTCCAAGCCACGAGGTTACAAGAAGTCGAGAGGCCAAGAAGCCCAGAAACCGAAAAACCAAGAAGCCAAGGCAACCAAGAAGAGATACAAGAGCAGAAGGCAATAATTGTACTCCAAGCCACGAGGTTACAAGAAGTCGAGAGGCCAAGAAGCCCAGAAAAGGGGCCAAGAAGCCCAGAAATCGAAAAACCAAGAAGCCAAGGAAACCAAGAAGCCTCAAGGAACCGAAAGCCCAGAGACCCCGCGCGCACCCAGACCAAAAAAACAAAATAAATACGCCTCCTATCTTAAACACGCCCCTCTTTTGGTGATAACGGCTCATCATAATGTCATCATATATCTTAAACACGCCCCTTCATTCGGCGATTCCGCTTCGCNTCAACCAACTGACTGACTAGCTGCTTCACTGACTGACTGACTCGCGCGTCTGCCGAACGGAAAACCATAAAAAATACCCAAAAAAAACCATAAAAAATACCCAAAAAGAACCCCCACCCGCTTTAGGAGGATTAGTGCTAGGATCCCTTATACTTTACCTTAAGGGCATGAGGATAATGATGTTCCAACTTTGTGGCTTCTACTGTATGAGGTTTGGGTTTGAGGGCGTGCGGTTTCGGGCTTTGTGCTTAGGGTTTTAGGGTTTAGGGCTCAGGGTATAGGGCTTAGGGTTTATAGGCGTTAATCAGGGTTCAGGGTTTAAGGGCCGTGCTTGGAGGGTCGCTGGATTGCCATTTTAAAGAATCATAAGTGCTCTAAGAGCAACCCTAACTAGGGAGATGATACTTACAAGTCTATGAAAATACTTACTATATAAGTCCCCGACCCTCCAAGCAAGGGTTCCTTTAAGGATACGTTTAAGTGCTCTATAGGAGGTCTACAGAAGAGTTCCTTCAAGGATACCTTGAAGGGTGCTATAAAGGTTCTATATAGGCGTCTACCGGGTCCAGCGTTTGTTTTTGCCTTGTTCCATCCATGCAGCAAGATATTGAGATTCCAGAATTTGAGGGTTTAGGGTGCCGGATTTGGCGCTTTACTTGGGCCTATAAACCCTAAACCCCAAACCCCTGAACCCCTGAACCCCTAAACCCCTGAACCAATAAACCCCTGAACCCCGAATCCCTTAAACCCCTAAAGCCCTAAACCCCTGAACTCCTGAACCCCTAAACCCTCAACCCCTAAACCTTAAGCCGGCGTGAAGGTCTTTTTCTTTTTTTTTTATTTTGGGGTTTTCATCCCAGAAGACCTGCCATGCAAAAGCCGGGAGGCTCCTACTGAGGGAAAGTTCAGGGGAGTCTAAGTTTGGGTTCAAGGGTTTAGGGGTTTAGGGTTTAGGAGTTTAGGGTTTAGGGTTTAGGGGTTTAGGGTTGAGGGGTTGAGGGGTTGAGGGGTTGAGGGGTTTAGGCTTGGGGTTTAGGGTTTAGGTTTTAGGGTTTAGGGGTTGAGGGGTCTAGGGCTTAGGGGTTTAGGGCTTAGGGTTTAGATGGGTGTAGAGTTTAGATAGGTTTTGGGTTGGGATGGGCTTAGGGTATAGATAACCCCCCCCAACTACACTCTAATATACCCTAAATGCCCACTCCGAAGGACGATAAGGACTCCATTGAAGGTCACTTGGTGGGTCCTGGCAGGGTTTAGGGTTTGGGGCTGTGTGGTCTTCGTGCTTGGGATCCTGCCAATCGGATGGTGTATAAGCCCCCACGTGCCCTGGCACTACTTTTTAAAGTTGAATCCCATCAAACATCCAACAACCAGCACAAACCTATTCCGAATATGGCATGCCACACACCTTGCTCTGAAAACCTGCATTTTGGTATCGCCTCCGGGTATGTCTCCTCGGCAGCAGAGCCCACCCTCCTGCAAGGCTTCCGTATGTTGGATTTTTAATTCTGTTCAACATTTTGTTCCCGGGCCTTGTCTCTTTCCCTAAGGCTTCCATGTACCCATATAATACATACTGTACCTATGCAGGAACCCCTTCAAGGCGTCAGTGACATTATTCTATATGGATACCTGGTGCCTTAGGGTTCAGGGTCTCCAAAAGATTGGAAAAGATGTTTAAGGGGTGCACCCAAGCGGAAGGGGGATGTATAAGGTCTGGGCTTTGGGGACATGCGTTTCAGTACAGGGTGCCTCATTAAAACATGATGGGTTTAGGGTCCTATGGCAAGCCAGAGAGTTTAAATAAGAAAACATGCCTCAGTTTCTTATACATGCCTCAGTTTCTTATAAGGATCCCTCTGCAATTTGAGGTATCGTCCTTAACTAAGGCTTTGTTGAGTCTCTGCTAACAAAATACTTCTTGCACCGTTGCCTCGGGCCTACCGAAGGTGAACCATTCTTCGTTGCCGGCTTCTGCATCCTGGATATATATAAAAATAGATAGATGTATATATATATATATATACAGGTTAAACCAGCTTTAGGTGTCCGAGTTTCGCATGCCGGTCGAAGTGTGTTGTTGGGCTTCAGGCCCATATGAAGCGACTGGAGAGTGTGTGATTTGCTTCCAGGATTTAAGAGGCTTTGGGGCTGGTGGAGCCATGTTATAGCGCCCCCAAACCCTAAACCGGACACAAACAATTACCAACCCTACGGCTCCAATTACCTAGAAAGTCGATTGCTTAGCATACTCTGCAACCCAGCAACCCATGATTTAGGTATCTGGAGCCCTCGGGTGCCCGGAGTAGAAGGCTTTAAGTCTCGCGCGACTCTCGGTTTGGGGTCAGATGATGAGCGTTTGAAAGGGGCGCCCTTGGCATCATGCGGGTTTTCGAAACGGATCGGGAGCTGGACAATCTTTGTTGGATAACTATGTGTCACTTCGTAGGGATGCTTGGATGAAGATTCCAAGTTGGTGACAGCCAAAGGCTCATGCTGGGCAATGCTGGGCATGAAGAAATCTATTTCTTGCTCATCGCAGCTCTTGTAAGAGGCAGTAGCAGCCGTTTCGCTGCATCGCGTCCGGCGCTGGGCTTGCTGTTGTGCCATCCTTAGGTGGTTGGCCCGGTTGGCCAAGAGAGTAGACTAGAGCTGCTGTGTGGCAAACAGTCACATGCGAGCCATGTCGCCCATCTTTCGGAGTCGCGACGCCAGACAGTCATGGCCGAGGGTCGAGACAGACTGCTATGGATGAAACGCAAAATCAGCGTGGAAAACCTTCGCTCCTGCTCCGGCGCGTAGTCACCAAACGAACCACCATCATCACCCCGGTAGTCGCCAGCCATTTGCGGGGTTTGCATGACTTGGCAACGTTTAGGGAAGTAACCCTAAACCCTAAAGCCTAAAGCCGTAAACCCTAAACCGGAAGCCCAGGGTCCTAGCCGTAAATTCTCACTGATTCGTGCTACCAGCGCTTCGAAGCACTCCTCTACTCTACAACTGCTGCTGTTGTTGCTCGATGACTGGTAACACCCCGGTTGCGAAGACTAGAACTGTTGGGCTTTGGGGCTTACGGCTTAAGGATTGGGGTTTAGGGATTTAAGGTTTTTGGGTTTAGGGCTTGGTGATCTTTTTAAGTCGATGGCCTCTACCGCGACCACCAAGCAGAAGGGATCTGAGAAGTACTGTGGTTTCCGGACACCTCATACCTTCTTTCTCGCTAGTTTAAGTTGCCAGCACAAGGACAGCATACATCCTTACTATCGCACCTCGACCTAAACTTCTTAACGACAACCTCAATCGCAGCAACAGTAGAAGCTTCATTAAACAGCGTACGGATTCTGATAAGAGAAGAGACCTAACATGGAAATTATGGGGACACTACGAAAAAAGTATAGGTTTTGGTAGGTTAAGGCATGTATGAAACCGAAGCGTAGAGGTTACATAACAAGGACTCGGATAGGGGCCATAATACGTTCCGACCCTATGTCCCTCCTTAACATGAGACCCTAAACCCTCAAATCCTGTGTTATGCCCCTGGGCCCTTAAAGCCCTAAACCACAAAACCCTAAAGCCTAAACCCTGAAACCCTAAACCTCAAAGCCCTTGCCTGCAGCACCGGAGAATCTGGTGCACCGGTGCCTCCGGAGGAAATATCTATCGATGACACGAATCACACATGCGGGTTTTAGGAAGTTTAAGGTGTCGGAATTAGGGATTAGGAAGTTTAGGATCATGAGGTACACGTTGAGTATACTGATATTCCTGCTATTCAGGAGACGAAAGCATTATAGTCATAGTACTCAGGCTCTTACTAGCCCAGTACTAGTGGTCCGAGTATCTACTATCCCCGTACACACTAACAGAGAGACCCGTCTGGAACCAAACCCTAAACCCTAAGCCCCTAAACCCCTAAACCCCTGAACCCCTAAACTGCTAAACCCTAAACCCCTAAACCCCGAAGCACTCCTAGACCCCTAAACCCCCAACCCTATAAACCCCTATTCTAGAGCTTCATCGGTGCGTAGGACGCCCTCAACGTCACGCCCCAATGACTCCCTGGTGCTTAGTAGGGAATGGGGGAATGGATTATGGAGACTATTATTGGGGATTATGTAGGGACTACTATACTTACAGGATCATGGGACTTAGTAAGTAGGGTAATAAGTACCTTAGTTGGGGTTATAAGTAATTATAACTGTAGTTACCTTACTTATAACTCCAATTACTAAGTCCCATGATCCTTTAAGTCGGGATCCATTCCCCCATTCCCTACTAAGAACCAGACAGATGAACATTCAACTCCCCGGCTCCCCGGAACCCCTGTGACTGAGGGTCCAAAGGACCCAATAATTAGGTTTAGGGGATAGGGGTTTAGGGTTTAGGGGTTTAGGGTTTTAGGTTTAGGTGTGGTATATCAGGCTTAATCTTCGGCTTATGTGGGGCCCTGAGGGTCCAAAGGACCCAACAATTGGGCACTTAGGTTTAGGATAATAGTTGTGTAGGTTTCTATTTGGGAGAGTATATGATAATTAGGTACCTGGACCCTTAGGGTTGTGACTGAGGTCCACAAACTTTACAAAGCGAGGATTTGGGCTGAGGACATAGGGCCCAGGTTCAATGTTTAGTTTAGAGCCTAGGGTTTAGGATTGAGTTGTTAGTGATAGATTTCAGGATATTGACACCAGACACCACATGTTGGTGAAGCGGGTGTCCTTCTTCAATCACTGCTGCGTGTCTGGACCCAAATCTGTGGAGGTCTTCCAACGCATGCGCACGGTCAGGAGTCATGCCCCTAAGGGTCCATGTAAGCGACACATGCTTGAGCGCCACCAAAGTAGCGGCCGCATCGGATGTGACGCCGTTGAGAGGAGCGCTGTAAGAATTCCAAGCCTCTCAAACGGGGTCATATCGACATCTGCCGGGAACAACGCCTGTTTCGAAAACAGACATACCCTAAGGGTCCGTGTGCTCAAACAGTATATACTTTGATTTGAAAGCAGTCCCTATATATATATATAAGTACTTTAAATTAGGGCCAAAGTTTATACTATTTGGGCACATAGACCCTTAGAGATACAGCGAAATCAACACGTGTTCCACCGAACACGTGGCACGCAAACTGGTCTTGGAAGCTCGAAGCCCAAATCTCGAATACAGAAGTCCATACAACATGGGCTTTACGGTTTAAGGGTTAAGGGTTTGACTGGGTTGTGGACGTAAAAAAATCGAGAAGTACATATAAGAAAAGTGGTTCCACGTTTTCAGGCCCCTATATTGCACTCCTGCTCTGGCGAGTCTATGTTCAAAGTCAGAAACGGGGGATCGTTTTGCTTGGCACCTCTCTAAGAGTCAGAGCACCCATCTACCTTAAACTACCATACCCTACCTTTTTGTAGGTTCTGAATATGTACTTTAATGTGTAGAATAGTCTAGACCCTCCAAAAAAAGGTTTTGGTAGGTTAAGGTAGGCCTGTAGTACTGTATGTGCTCTTTCTCCGGCTGTGTGCTCCTGTTGAGTGGCTAAGTGTATAGCGTGTAAGCCCCTACAGACCGATAGACCCTAAACCCTGAACCCAAGGGGGTTTAGGGTTTAGAGTTTAGGGTTCAAAAGCTTAAGGGATACTGGCTAAGCAGCTTCCGAGGTTCTGGGGCTGCAAGGAAGCGGATGCCTGTACCCGCTTTGGCTTCACGATTGCGGGGTTTGGATCTTCGAGTTTGGGGAGTCCACGGCTTGAGGGTTCCGGGGCTAGGGTAAAGAGATTCGGATCTCTGGCTTAGGGTTTAGGGTTTTTTTTGAAGCGTGTTGACTGGTTAGCCTACCTATACAGATACACGCTGAGTGAGACTGGTGAGACCCAAGATCTTGAGGAGCACTGTCACACAAAGACAGTTTATAGGGTTTAGGGTTTAGGGATTCTATAGGGCGGTCATTCAGCAAACAAGGAAACCCTCACACACTCCCAGACCCCCGGGAGGATCTAGAAAGTAGATCCCCGAAGTTGGGGCCCTATACTACTAAGGGTACTGTATAGGAACCCCCATTAAGGGATCTACTTTTTGGATCCTCTCAAAGGTCTGGGCTGTTGGAAAAGGTTGTGGTTGCTCCGCCTCTCGAAGACGCCGGACAGATGCTGGTACATCCCCTCCTGCGCCAGGCTGGTCAAAGTAGGGTGTACCTTAGCCTTAACCCCAAATAAGCTACCTTTTTAAGGACTCATATAAGGAAATCATTATAAGGAAACCTAAAATTGCAGGTTATTTGGGGTCCAGGTCGGGTTTACAGGTTGGTGTTGCTGGGTTGCTATCGAGGCTAACTCTGCTGGTGGATGACATGACAGGGTTTGGCATGGGCACACGAAAAGGCATGGGTGCTCAAGCGTTTTCTTGCTCGGCCAAAAAATGAAAAGAGAGAGAGAGAGAGAGATAGATAGAGATAGAGAGAGACAGAGAGAGAGAGAGAGAGAAAGAGATGGAGAGAGAAAGACAACCCTAGCCCCTGCACACCCGGACCCCGACCCCAACATCCTCAAGATTCTTGTTGAGTCTGAGTTGAGTTCAGCGCAGGGCCCGGGTTGTGTTAAGCTCTTCGTTTCTAGATCGGCGTCAGCACAGACGGTCTTGGGGGTTAGTAGGGGGTCAAGGATTCGAACATCCTAAACTCGGAGCTAGAAAACTGAATGAACGCACAGGACTAGATTGCCATCTCAGACATACAAAGACGCCAGCCGACCGCCTTTGCTGTGAATCCAGACTTGCTACTTAGCTAGTGCGCTAAGCTCTGTCAGATCATAAACTTGCGCAGCGAGACACCTAAGAAACTTGTGCGACAACACATGCTGCTGATGCTTTTTGTCACCGGCGCTGCTCGTCCCTGTGGCTATGTTGGGCCGTCGCGTAGTGGTGGTCTTCAGTTGCCTCAGAGTTGGATGGCAGTCACTACTTGTAAGTCCAGCTCGCCACGGTGAGTGAACCTTTCCGGATTTTTTCAGCGGTATACTACCCGGAAGCGGTTAAAGATTATTTTCTCGACTACTAAAGTCTGCCTCTCTCTGAGGATTTAGGGTTATAGGGCCTTGTATGTCGCGCAGCAGGCCTGTTTGCTCGTGAAGGGTTTTGGGATATTTGGTGCCGAGGGTTGTTTGTCCTGACTACGGTTGTTAGTATGGCTTGATGCAGCAATGTCTTCGGATTTCAGGTGCTGCTGTTGGGGTGTGGCATGGTGCGGCGCTAGGGTTTTTCCAGGTGCGAGCTCGGCAAAGCTTTACACCCACAACCCTGCAACCCTATGAGCCCCAAAACAGTAAAGCCGGGTAAGTGTTCAGTATCGGCGTGCACAGGCATCCAAGTTTGCCAGGCCGAGTAGCAGCACTTGTCTGCCTTGCTTGGCAGCTGGAACTTGGCGTCCTGTGACCAAGACAAGTAGCCTTAAGGTCCGGGTTTGGGATCTCCGGCAGAGACCCCAAGCCCGAAAACCGTTAAACCCCAAATCCCGAACAACCCTAAACCACCCCCTCCAAAAAAGGATTCAAACTCGTGACCCAGAACAACAACAACTGCTACTACGATATGGCTAAGGTTGAGGAGCTCTCAACATGAAATGCTCCAGGCATGTGCTTCGCGTATCGAATGAAAGTTGACGACACGGCGACATCATAAACACCAGATGTTGGAGATTGATTGGAAGATACACCCTGCTACTATGCAGGGACAAGCATATGTGTATATTCTGACTCAGTAACTCGTACTTAGACTAATTTAATTACCAGTATGGAGTTACTGAGTTCTGTTGGGGTCATACAGGCTTGCAAGTTGCTTTCCGGAATGCAAGCAGGGTGCGCAGTATGGTGTAAGTCCTGGGCACCATCCAGTAGCCAAATGGCTCTTCGCGCAGATCAAGAAATCCATGTAACAGAAAACCTCAAAAGAAGCTCTTTTGAAGGAGCCCGCCATAAAGACGCATTCCTTCATTTCCATGTAGCCTCGTATGAAAAAGGAAAGAACTAGGGTCCTGCAGGGAGTGGAAGACGCGGTAGGCGCCGAAAAGCGCTGCTGCAGCAATGCATGCGTAGACCTCGTCGTCGGGAAGAGCTGTTTCGGAGGGTGGTGTTCACGACTCATAGTAAGTACCTGAATCCTGAAACCCCAGGCGCGAAATGACATACCTTTCAGAAGCTGCTATATAGGTCTTGCATACAACGACACGGCTGCTACACAGCCTTTGTACTGATGCATGAAAGACACGCTGTCCACTCGTAGATGCACGAAACCTGCTTCGAGTACAACTCTCCACATCGGCAGCAGAACTAGGGATTTGGCAGCGCCCTAAAACACCAGCTTCCGAAGCTTCGGACTGCCGTGGCAAAAAAAACGGCTGGAAAGAATCCACCGACCAGGAAACCGAACGGTTAAGGTTTAGGGTTTAGGGTTTAGTGCCCCCGGAGCTTAGAGATTTATAGAGTTATAGAGTTAAGCGCTTGAAACTAACAACCACCGACACCTTTGCGCAAAAGCCCTGTATTACACAAAAATTTAGGGTTTAGGGTTCAATTTAGGGTTTTGGGTTTAGCATTCCATTTAGGGTTTAGGGTTTATGCATATAAGACCCGCACATTGATGAGGCCCATTGAAACGGCAATCGTGGCTGTTGCAGCTGCGGAGGCCTGGGGACACATTTCCTTAAGGGTCCTTATGTACCCAAGAAGGGGTTCCTTTAAGGGTTCTCTAAGGGTACGGTAAGGGTTTAGGGTTCAAGGGGCCATGTACCCAAATAGTATATACTGTGGGCCCAATTAAGGCCGAAGTATATACCACTTGGGTACATAGACCCTTAGGGCGTGTTATCACAACCTACAAACCTGTCATCCCCAAAACCGAAAGCCCTAAACCCCTAAAACCTTACAGACTCTGTACAGCACCCATGTGGGAGTTTCCGAAAATAGGGGACCCTAATATAGTACCCTAGATAGTAGGATCCTTATTATAAGGACCCAACAATAAGGCACCCCTAATTTTCGGAAACTCCCATGCAGTCAGAGGGTAAGCCCCTAAACCCTTGTGGGCTCTGTGACGTGTAGTCATAGAGATATTGGAAGGGGCAGTACAATGCAGGGAAGCAACAGTGGCCCAAAAGACAATCCGTAACAAACCAGTGGAAACCAAAGGAAGCCAACGTCAGCCAAGAAAAGCCGAGATAGTCCAAAAGAACAGCACACTCCGGAACGGCGAACATTGAGGATTTCGGGTCTGAAGCTTTATGCGAAGGGAATGCATTAGAAGCCGAAGCAAGCTACCGCCACCAGACCCCTGCCCAGATACTTTGTGACATAGAACGCTGAGGTACCTATGAAACTCCATGTCCATCACGGTAACACCCTAAACTCGGCATCTATTAACCCTGCAGGTCCAGCTACACATGAAGTCGGTTACTGACGGTTACTGTCTCTGGGAGACATATACATGAGCGCCACTGTGCAACTTAATTAATATAAGGCCTTAATAATTAAAATAGGGTTTTGGGGCCCATCAAACTACAACTACAATAAGGAACCCCGAAAACAGTATTGGTAATTATTTAGGCCCCTATATTAGGCAGCTGATCATGTCGGCGACCGGACCACTGGAGTAAACATAGGGGTGAACTGTAGGCTTGTCGGGTCTATCGAGCTTGATGGCTGCAACCTCTGAGCTTTTTTTCGAAAGCCCTGAAATCTGAAAGTGCATATTACCCCAAGGATCCAAAGGACCCAATAATTAGGTACTCGGTTTTAGGATAGTAGCTACGTAGGCTAGGGTTTTGGAGAGTATATGATTATTAGGTACTTGGACCCCTGGGGTTAGGTTTAGGGAACACGGGGTGGCTAATTACGCCGTAATCACGTAATTCTGATAAGGGCCGTCTAGCGTTAGTCTGAGGAAGAACTGGCGTGCCAGCATTTGGGGCTCATCATTCAAGGCTCCCTCAACTGAAAAACCGACGCCCTAGCTTGCGACGGCTGTGCGTAGAAGAACCAATACGACTTTAGGGTTTTAGGGTTTAGGGTGCGCAAATACTGCAAGGCTACAGCGATCTATCGAGAATCCATCCCGTGGGAGGTATGCATTTGAGTTGATCTGGCAGGCAAAACTTACACCAACACCTGCTGAATCGCCTACGGACAAGAAGTGGAAAATAAGCTTGTTGCCTACGTGGCCCGAGTCCAAAACCTGCACAGTAAAGCCCTAAACCCTACCTAGAGGGTCGTATCCTACCCCTGTTTTAGGATACCTATAGTTTTATGGTTAGGATCTGTTATACAGAATATTAGGTACCTCAAAACAGGGGTAGGGTATGAGCCTCTTGGTAAACCCCTAAAGCCTGAAGCTAAACCCCTGAACCCTGCACAGTAAAGCCTAAAGCCGGAGATTTACGAACTGGTCGTTGCAGCCTCTGGAGACCTTAAGACCTGCCTGAAAGGTTCATGGGTATGTAATGTAGGGGCTTTAATAAATATTTCAACAGCCTACGGGACACAGGAATAATAATATAGGCAATTAGCTATTAAGGCTTCTATAACAGGGTGAATAAAAGTCATTATCGTGCTCGCTTCACTTGTAGCCATGCATCTGCAAGCAAGCCCCTTCACATTTAGCCATGCTTCGGCGAAGACTGCCAGTTGCTTGTTGCGTGGTTCCGCCAAGCTGGTGCGGGCAGCAGCCCAGAGCGAGGAGAGACCTGCGAGCCTGCAACCCAGGGTTGAAGGCTGCGTAAACTAAAACCATCAACATTACAGCTACTAAAACTCTACGAGCTACAAAAACCTAGGTTGCATACCCTCCCTTACCGGAAGCGCTTTCAAATCTGGATGTTGCTCACCCTTAAAGGAACCCTCTACAGGAACCGGTAAAGGAAGCCCGATACAACCCTGTCAAGCCCTACATAAACCTGATAAGCCCTTCTAGACCAAACTTTCGGCCCCGTGAGGTGCGATGCTGTTAACAAGAATCTTTCCGGCTGTAGTCTGGTGTTGATGCCTTGGATATGAATAGGGATGATAGTGATAGTAACCATCATCATAATGGCAGTGATATGAATAGGGATGATAATGATCACAATCATCATCACAATGGCAGTCATTAACACTATTGCTAACAATGAAGAAAAACGATTGGAGCTTACAGATACAAAGGAAGTGGAGGAAAGTTTGCAGATCTTAGTATGTATGGGAGAGTTGCAAGCATGACTAGCAGCGTCAACAAAGTTTGCAGTTAGAAGCCTTGCATCAAACACAAAGACTTCCTGTGTAAAGCCATGGTAAGATGAAGCCCTATAAGCATGTAGATGTCTTGATTAAGGTTACGAAAACCCGAATAATCATAAGCTTCTTTGGGGTCTGGGGCTTTGGGAACTAGGCTTCAGGGCTGTTAAGCCTTTATGCTTCCGGTGTTTTGGGCTGTTGGCCCCCCCCCACCCCCCCTGCCCAAAACAAAAACACATACGCCAACACTGTAGCCTGGAAGTTGGCTTCTTCTCCTCCTGTGCAGACGATGTGTGCGGACTTCTTGGATTCAGGCTCAAGGTGCAACTAATGTAGGAACCTGATTAAGAAACCTTGGGCCTTTATAAGGGTTCCTTATATGAATCCTACTATTTTGGGGTTATAGGCCCAGGGTTTCTTAAGCAGGTTCCTACATTACCTAGGAAACCCAAACCTGATTGCACACCCTGCGCCTAAATAGGCCCAATACCGGAACTCACTTCCCAGGGTAGGTGTGTGCACATATATGCACACATTTATGTGTATGTAATTAAGTACCTATGTATTTATGTATCTATGTAAAGTCTATGTATGTGTGTATGTATGTATGTTTTGGAAATGTACAGTAATGGGTGGGTGGGAGGGTGGGTGGGTGGGTGGGTTTGGTGGGCGCCGTCGTTGCGCTCTCATCTCATGCCTCATGATCGCACCGCACAATCCTGCGGAACGAACCCCGTGCACCCATCCCTCTGGCCTCTGATCCATCATGTACTTCGTTGAACGAATCAGTATACAACCCGTTGCCCTCATGTCCTAAGCCAACCTGCCAACCTAGACCCTGGATTCTAGCACCTGTTGAAAACCAATAGCGTTGTGTGTGACGAAAAGGAACATGGTACTACAATCCAGGGTGTAGGCATACACTAAGCCTTTAAGCCTCGATGAACCTGACACCGCACACCCTAAACCCAAGGTTAACATCTCTAACCAAGTAACTAGTAATCATATGCTGTCACAAATATTCACCTAAATAACTACTATCCTAAACCCAAGTACCCAATTATTGGGTCCTTCGGATCCTCAGGGCCCCACATAAGCCGAAGATTAAGCCTGATATACCCCACCTAAACCCTAAGCCCTAAACCCCTAGACCCTAGACCCTAAGCCCTAAACCCCTAAACCCTAAACCACATCGAAACCCTAAACCCTAAGCCGAAGATTAATCGGCTCCTGTTGGATACCAAAGCCTTATAATAGCCCTTATATTCACCCTTAAAGACCCCTTTAGAACGGAACCCTATTCTAGTGAACCCTATTCTAATTGTTAAGGCCCCTGTTTATTAATCGGCTCCTGGTGGAAGGGCGCCTCCTCGTCGCGGAGCTCCATCTCCTGCTCTGTGCTGCGCTTTGGGCTCTTGCAATATGGGAGTTTCCGAAATTTAGGGGTACCTCATCTTGGTGTCCTCATAATAAGGATCCTACTATTTTAGGGTACTATATTAGGGTCCCCTATTTCTGAAACTCCCATATGAGGCATTAGGGTTCAGGGGTTAGGGGGTTTGAGGTTAAGGGGTTTAGGGTTTAAGGTTTAGGGTTTAGGGGTTTAGGGGTTTGAGGTTAAAGGCTTTAGGGTTTAAGGTTTAGGGTTTAGGGGTTTAGGGTTTAAGGTTTAGAGTTTACGGGTTTAGGGTTTAAGGTTTAGGGGTGTAGGGTTTAGGGTTTAAGGTTTATCGTGTAGGGTTGAGAGTCTATAAGGGTTCTTCAAAGGATTTCTGTCCGGGTTCTAGAAGGGTTCACTGTAATGCAGGGACTCTTGAACAGTGTATGTAGGGGCTGTTGAAAGCTGGCTATGTAACTAGCAACAACAGGGTACGATCAAAGGATACTAGATGCCCCTCTCGCGGTGCTGTAGAGACTGGCTTACAGGGTAGGGCCGTTTGGGGCGCAGGGGAATCAGAATGTTATGCGGCTTGACTAACAAGGATGTGGAAATCTCAAATTCGGGAACAAAAGCCCCGATTTCCCCCCAAAGCAAATATTGTCATTGAAAATAGCAGCCAGGATCCCTAACATTGACCACATAGATAATGTAGTCGAACCGAAACTTAAAGACTAGAATCTAGCTTTGGTGGTCTTATGATCTAGAGGTTCACGCGACTACGTTACACATACTATTGCTACTTACTCAGTCTAGCTATGACTTGGAAGGCTTATAGTACCCCATACCTCGAACCCATTGCTTCCCAAAAGCCACGAGTTGTCCTTGCTTCCAAGAAGCAGCTGCACTGAGCCTACAGCGCAGCACCGCTGAAGCTTGCAACGGTCTCACGTGCAATGCAGACATACTGTTGATGATATAAACCCTGCATGACCCATAATAAGGAATATACCATTGTTCCCATAGTTTAGGCTTAGGGTTTAGGGTTTAGGGTGATGCAGGATTATATCATCAACCTTAGGACCCGAAACATGCAGCTACTTCCACCGGGCTGCGCTCGTCCACAAGTACCAGGTACAGGAAGTCCAGCAGAATCACCTCGGCCAAGATTAAGTCTTACTTGCTGATTCTTCATGATCCTTCAGGTAGACACTTAAAACCCAAACCCAAGACCCCTTAAGGACCCAATAATAAGGTCCCTGGAGGCATAGGGTTAAAGCTTACTTTAAGGTCAAAAGGACCCGGATAATTGAGTAAAGGATCACAGTTATAAAGAACGTACTTGGACCTGCAGGCTTGAGGGAAGGCTGTATAGTCTTCGGGGAGAGCCCAGTCTTCGAGCCCTACCCTCTTATAGTACCCTTACACGGGCCCATGTAGTACCCCTCAAGGGGCCCATTCCCTAAGCCTAGGCTTCATGTACCCATATAGTATATACTTAGGCCTTAAATTACCCATATAGGGACCCCTTTAAGGCTTAAGTATCTACTACACAGGTACATGGGGGTTGATCAAAATTAGGGGCCCCTTTTGGTCCCCTATAGACTATAAGGAATATACCATAATACAGACCCCAAAAGGGCCCATTCTTCTGATCAACCCCCACATGGAGCCTTTGGGATTATAGAGCCTCCACAGCCAAGTCCTGGACCATGCCAACATCCTCAAAAGGATGCTCGGCTCCCTGGGTCTTAGTAGGGAATGGGGGAATGGATCCTTATAGTAGTCCCTATATATAATCCCCAATAACCGTCCCCATAGCCCATTCCCCCATTCCCTACTTAGAACCAGACAGTCGGTTAATTTGTAGGGTTTAGGGTGATGTGGATGGCGATGATTATGCCAACTATCAAACATTGCTCCTGCTACTCCTGCTACGGTTTGGAGCTGTAGAAGTCTTAAAACCCGAAACCGAAAACCCTGATTTTTGGAGCGGGAAGAAGTTTGGGATTCAAAGATACAGTTTACAGCACCCGGGGCATGGATTTGGCGCATCAAAGTCTCTTCGCGAAACCCACTGCCCGGTTGTGGTTAAGCGCTTTGTACTGGGATTGCAGTTTGTCCAGGGAGTTGTTGCACTCGGAGGCTGCATGCAGCTTTATTGGTTTGGGGCCGCTTGTCCTCGGAACAGGGTGTAGCTAGAGATTCCTCGATGCTGATGCCACTGTAGGGTTCATTCGGGTGGGCAGACAGTGCTTTGCAGAACAACTCACGAAAGAGGAAAAGACCATGATACCAGCATGTTTAAGCTTTGCAATGCATAACCCCGTGTAGACACCTGCACTAATTACAACGTTCAGTTCTGTCTACCATTGTCTACTGCTGCCCTAAGCCCTAAACCCTAAACCGCATATGAACGCGGCGAAAGGTTGCGTTGAGCGGCGGCGGCAACGAAGTCGCCGAACATGAAGCTGAACTCATGGAAGCTCAGGCGTCCCCTGTCCGTTGTTTAGGGCTTAGAATGTAGGGTTTAAGGTTTAGGGGTTTTGGGTTGAGGGCTTTGGGTTTCCATAGTTTTGGCTATTTTCTTGCCGACGCTATTTGAAGGTAGCGAAGGAAGCTGTCTTCGGGCTTAGGGCCAGGTTGGTCGAAACCGGGATGCAAGATCTGGACATGCTGAGCTTCGACAGTCAGTATTTCCAGAAGCTTAAACTGAAGCCCTCATCCGGCAACACCGAAAGACCTCAAACCATAAAACCAAAAAACATCCAAAGCCCACCCCTGAAACCCTAAAGCGTGAAACCCTAGAACCTAAAACCCTAAAGCCTACAGCCCTAAAGCAACTGTTTCGCGTGGTCCCGAGGCCTCAAATAGTGCTTGTACGAGACGTAGGCATCCTTGACGAAGCGGGGTGCAGGGTTTAGGGTTGAGGGTTTAGGGGGTTTGGGTATAGTGTTTAGGGGGGGGGGTTAGGGTTTAATGACACAGCAGGCCATCATTTCGGGATCGTTAGATTACTCAGGATCCTAGTGTTGTTTGCAGGGTCTGTATCAACATATCGTATTTGCTGAAACACACAAGTACCAGCGACCAGAGAAGTAACATCCCGTGCGGAAACGGTAAGTGCAATGCTGTGCAGCATTTCACCGTCTACCTTGCTCTAAGGACAATAAAAATGAAAAAACATGGGGGGGGAAATCATGATGACTGATATTTCCTTGATCAGGAGAACACTAACCGTTCTACAAGGATTACATGAAACCTTACATGCAAGGCGTCAGGTTGGCTGGTGTTTCGGGCAGAGGGTTCAGGGTTTCGGGTTTACGGTTTTGACGGTGAAGCACGTGTCATTGGTGCTTGGGAAGAAGAGGGGACTCTCGACCCGAGAACACCTCTAAACATCCTGCTGAAAACCTTCATGGCTCTGCCAGGCCCTGAGATGCACAAGTTTAGGGTTTCGGGTTTACGCTTGAAAGCCATGTAAACCCTGCACCCTGCACCCTTAACCGTAAACCCTAAACCCCTATAGACCCTAAACCCTAAACCCAAGATGTGGAACGCTGTAAACCGAAAACAATGCCATCTCGAGAACTCAGAGCCTTAAGACATCTTCCCGGAGAGCCCTACAGCCCTCCCCCAGGGTCCATGTACCCAAATAGGGGTTCCTTTAAGGGTTCTTTAAGGGTACCATAAGGGTTCTATAAGGGTACCATAAGGGTTTAGGGTTTAAGGGTCCATGTACCCAAATACTGTAGTATATACTTGGGCCTTAAAAAGCTCCCTATATAAGTAGATTGGGCCCAAAGCATACAATATTTGGGTGCATGGACCCTTAGGGCCCTAAACAAGGAATATCACTTCAAGCATAAAGGGGTCCCTCTTAACCTGATGTTAGAAGTGGTGTGAAGTTTAAGGGGTGTTTGCTCTCAGTTCATGATGACCCTCCCTAAACCCTAAACCCTAAACCGGGGCACCGAGATGAACTCGTAGAGGTGCTTTGTGCCGAGCCTTGCGCAGCTCTCGATGTTCAGTCGGAGCCATGTTAATAAGCTAATATTCGGGCCTTACTAATTACCTATACTATCTTGGGGGTTCCTTATTGTAACTACAGTATAATATAACCCCAAAACCCTATTCTAATTATTAAGGCCCCTATATTACATGTCAACGCATGCCGATCCATCCGGCTCGAAGACTTATTCTATGCCAACATGCGTTCGCAATGTTTATGATATGACCCGTGCTGTTGAATCTGTTGATCGCTCTTCTGTTGACTAGCCATGGAAGTGGGTACAGCGCATACGTACAGTGCAGACGTGTGCTTGTATATAATAGTATATCACATCATCTCTTCATGTCAACTCGTCACCCCGTATCATATAATCATATGATCTCATGTCGTACCGTATCACACCATATCACAGCCTCAGTATATATCTGTCAGTATAGATAATAAACATGAACATAGAGTCATAGAATGTAGCAAGCATGGATGATGAGTTGCGATGTCCATGTCTCCGAGCCCTACTCAGTAACAGCTGCAGCAGCATAAGTAGCGGCGGTGGCAGTAGTAGCAGCCACTGTATCTTGTGTGTGTGTGCGTGTGTAGACGAACGCGTGTGGTATGACTCAGCAGGAGCCCCCAATTGAAACTCCTGCCAGGACGAGAGACCTTGAAGGTATGCCTACAGTAGCTCTAGGTACCATACACTGGAGTGTCGCGGGACTTGGTAAGTAGTTGCTTTTTTTGGACTTATCAGTATCATAAGCCCAATTAGGGTCCCTTTTAAGGGTACTTATAGCTCTAGAAAACTTCTGCTTACTAAGCCCCCCAACCCTCCAAGCATCCTAATGTTGCCGCCCGTTTTAGGCTTGTTTAGGCCTATAGGGTACTGCCAAGGAGCAAGAAAAGGAACCGCACTCCAGCAGGGGAGACAAAGCCTTGCCGCCTGGCTCTGTTTGAAGGGTTTGTAGGGCGTACCTGGACCCCAAATAACCTACATTTTTAAGTTTCCTTACAATGATTTCCTTATATGAGTCCTTAAAAAGGTAGGTTGTTTGGGGTGAAGGTAAGGCCTAGGGCCTTTCGGGTTGAGGGCTTTTCGGGGGTTAGGCCCGTAGACGTTGAAGACGAGGTGGTTGCCCTGAGCCTTGTAAGAGTACACGGCTTGAGTGGTCTGGGATGGAGCTTCTTCGAAGCGGCTTGTAGTGTGGCTTTGAACAACTTCAGTGGAAGCGCTTGCGACCATGAGCTCTGCCTTCTCATACCAGGTTCGAAAAGCTTACGCCCTAAGCTCCACTTAAATTCTAGAAGCCTACTATTGATCTTCTCCATACGTCCCAAAATTTTAGAACCCTTATAGAACCAGTAAGGAAACCCCTAATCAAATCCTAAACACACGACCACCATAACCGAAATCCCAGTATAGAGCCGTTATCGGAACCGTCATAACAAAGCCTTAAACAGTTGGACCCAATTTGCATCAACCCTTCCCGATCGAACAGGTCACTCTAGCACAGCCCCGGCATGAGCTACTCGCAGGATCAATTCAGTCGCAGGGTTCAGGTTCAGCGTTTAGGGTTTAGGGTCTTGTAATTTTATAGGGCTTACCTTAACTCCAAATAACCTACCTTTTTAAGGACTTATATAAGGAAAGTATAATCAGGAACCCGGAACCCTAAAAAGGCAGGTTATTCAGGATCCAGGTAGGGTTTAGGGTGTGGGTTTCGGATGCCTGCACAGCACCAGCTGTGGCAGCAGCGCGAAAGCGTGCAAAAAGTTCTGGAAGGTGCAGACCTGCCGCTATATGCGTACCCATAGGCTGCACAGTAGTTCCTTTTGGGGATTACTAGGATTACCTTACAGGGTCCTAAATGTGAATCCCAAAAAGGAACTACTATGGAGCCTATGGGTACTTGCGACCGGAGCCATTCCAAACCCTGAACTGTAAATCGTTAGCGCTCCAAGGCTCGAAGAGGGACGAAAGTATCAAAACGGCCTCAACACTAAGGAATAACAAGGGTAATTATTCATTAGGTCATATATGATCCCGGCTAGACCGCCCCCCCCCCCTCTCAACAAGCCTGAACCCTTAACCCCAAAGACAAAGACCCTAGAACCCGGGCTCCACGCTCGGCGGCCATGGCTTTGATGGTANCTGTGGCGTGGTGTGGGTTGGGTGGTTCCCCCCTGCATGTTTGGATCTGCTTGGGGTGTTTGGTAAACCCATGCTCATGATGATATTGATGATGATGATGACGATAATCATGATCATCAGTCTCACAATCATCTTAGTGTTTCTTTGGTTGGTCGTCGGGTATCTTCTGCCCACGTGCCTGCTGACGATTATGGCTTTATTGACCATTACTGACCGTGGGGCCACGATCTTTGTGACAGTTGTCTTTTTGGTGCAATTGCAACAGGGTTGCAATGGGTCAGCTGTCACAGGGATCGGGCCTGTCAGGGAACACGGTCCGCGTGACTGCTGCCTTGTTTGTCGGAGTCCTCTTTCGGAAGTGTCTACAGTCACATGGGGCGCGATCCTCGTGACAGTTGATGGCTCCGGCTTTGGCACCCTGACGGGAGAGTCGTGCCTGAAAAATGTGCACTGTCACACGGATCGGGCGTCTTGGGACGCGATCCTCGTGACAGTTGTCGCTTTTGGAGCNAAACGGGACACTGTGAGAGTGCGCTTTTTCGCACTTTTCACGCACTGCCAGGCCCGCACTCCTGAATACACAACGCGACGCCCTCGCAACCAGGACTCACAAACCTAACCCTACGAACCCAAAAAACGAAAAACCTTAAAAAACACTAAAAAACCAAAAAACAAAAAAAACAAAAACAAGAAAAACAAAAACCTAAAAAAAAAAACAATTCCGTGGGACTCCTAAATTTGGCGCTCTGTGGCCGGAGAGTCCCGGAATAATGTGTTTTTTTGTTTTTTTTGCTTTTCTTGCAATTTCCCTAGTCGCGTTTTCGGTTTCCCGCGCGCTGCTTCCTGCGCGAAGGGCGTCTGCGTATGGACTCACAATTGCATGTTTCCGTGTTGTTTGCTACTTTACTACGTGTTGCAACGTCGGAAGTACCATTCCATTGGTATAAATCCTTAGCCTTAGCTTTTCCTAGCACTTACAGATCTATGGAAATACACAATTAGGTAAATGTGCATACATATTTGTATGTACACAAAAACATATACAATACATATATATATATATACACACCCCTTTTTTCATTTCACGGGTATATATACACATGGCATATGCTCTCCCATGTGGAAGATGACTGATTACTACAGTATATCAACATAGGAAAATACGTGCAGGGGTGTCACTTCATGCCCGCGTTTTGCATATTCTCCAAAACATAGCCACATACATAAAAGCATACGTAGGTAAATAACAGCTGCATACTTTGTCATCGCTTCGCATACACGGTTACATCTTCATCCAAGTATACAGGTGTGTCGAAGGCTTTACATGGACATATGCTCCTATTCGTTTACATATGCCTGTGTGTGACATTGTATACAGATATGACCTGCTCATCAAATCCGTAAAAGCGCTTACATCTTCATGTCAGTATNGCCTGTGTGTGACATTGTATACAGATATGACCTGCTCATCAAATCCGTAAAAGCGCTTACATCTTCATGTCAGTATCCAGGTGTATCGAAGGCTTTATATGGACATATGCTTGGATGCACTTACACATGCCCGTGTGTGACATTGTATACATATATGTCCTGCTCATCAAATTCCGTAAATGCTGAGATTCACAGCTCTGACTAAGGGTAGGTACGAAAATACAAAAGGTCACATGAATCCGTGTATATACATATAAACCTATATATCCATATAGGCNCAAACAATAGTACAATATACTGCTTTCATTCGTCTTGTTTCGGACTCATTTCATCAAAGATATATTTGTTATGTGTATGTTACCACTGCAACTCCTAATGAGCAAAACATACAATGTGAGCATAATACAATATAGGTTACAATATTCATATAACCTGTACCAAATACTAAAGACATCCGACGAGAAACGTGCTACCCTACTGGAAATGGAGCCTTCATGCAGATGCTAGCACGAGCGAANTTACAATATTCATATAACCTGTACCAAATACTAAAGACATCCGACGAGAAACGTGCTACCCTACTGGAAATGGAGCCTTCATGCAGATGCTAGCACGAGCGAACTTACCACGCACACAACTGCACAACATATACATACATATATAAATAATAAATATATATATATATATACATATGTATATATATCGTCGACCCAAGACCAAGTAGTCGTGATTCATGTCTGTACTCTGTCTGTATATTAACTATATGTATGCACACACCTACACACACATAAATGCACATACATACATAAGTGTATATACATGTATACAGGATGTCATCTTCACTCTACCATACTTATTCTTAGCTTCCCGAGTTTTGATTGTGTAGAACATTGCATTTATGCTGCTGGCAGTCGNTTTACGGCGTCGTCTTATAATCTGTAAGGCATTATGCAAGTTTATGGACCTACATCACCATGTTGCATTACAAAAGCCATCCCACTTACTCATATATATATATGTCTATATATATATATATATATATATGAATAGGTATGTGCATTCATATCCATAACTAAAGATATGAATAAATAAATATATATATATATATATATACACATATATACAACCAACTTATGTAATGTGTATATATATGCACATATATCTGTGCATAAATTTCTCTAGGTATATATATATAAGGTTGAGTTTTGTCCGTATGTTATGCCACTTGCCTGGTTTGTACAATCGAGTTTGAGCATACATTTCTACGCATATACCTACAATATACATATGTATATATACAAAAGGGTTTAAGCAATTACATACCTACATAGACATATGTACTTATTTGTGTATACACATATACTTGTAAACTTGTAGATATGTTAGACATGGTTTCGGGTTTGTTATATTGTGTCTGCGACAAAAGTTCCCTTTATAAGGATAAGATATTCAAAAAATCGTTTTCATTATTGATGCATATTGTTGACTCATAGGACGGTGTAGCTTAGACAGGATGTTATATGCGTTTGTTTGCAGAATTACGCTCTTTGATACAATAAGGATTAAGCTTAGAGTTTCTGGGCTTGGCACTCTGTGATCTTTCATGTCCATAGCGAGTATCGCTTACTACAAAATACATCAAGCTCGTAGTTGAACAGTTGGAGATGTTTTCGTAATGTGTATTCGCGAGTGCCGTTAGACATGCAAAAATGCTACATTTTATATATATGCATGCAATTGGAAATATGCGTATGTACACATGTAGAAGTGCGTGCATGCTAGCACGTATACATGCATAATTACATTTACTTTTACACACCCACATGAAAGTATATCCATATGTGCTATACAGACCAGATTGGATTATAGTCTAAATTATAGTAACGTTTGGGATTATAGAAGCCGTTTCAAAAACTATAAAAAAGCGCACTCTCACAGCGACCCGGTCTCCAAAACGTATATATACAAATAAATATGGTTGCGCCCCGGCGGCCCCCCCCCC
>BGNK01005636.1:1693-36166 GCA_003297005.1 Symbiodinium sp. clade A Y106
CAGTTATGATAACACTTCCTTTTGTGTCTTGAGCCAAATAATCGGTTGTAACGTCTTGGTGTGAAACTGCTTCATGATGATCTACATAATAGGGCCTGGGGGCTCGTGATTTCTCAACTATGAAGCAGCGAATCACCGAACAAAGCAAGAATCAGAAGGACTGCCAAGCTGTCATACATCCCTGATAAACCCCTATAAAACCCTTGTGACAACCTCTGCAAAACCCTCAGAAAATGGAGAAGCGGAGATTGCAAAAGCCGAGAGGCAGAAAAGCGGCGAAGCAAGCATACGAAAAGCAAATAAAATGTGGGGGCCAAACGGATCGGGGGAAGAGTCTGACCGACAAGAACCGACTCTTCCACGAATTATCTTCGTGCTGAATAACGAGATGGAGACACATAACCCTCCATAGGTAGGGTTCAGGGGTTTAGGGTTAAGCCCCAGAAAACCATGCGAGACTCTGAGCCCTTAAAGCGCTAGCCAAGTGGCCCCAAACTTTGTTACGTAGCTAAGGTCGGAGGTGTTGTATTCGAAGACGTCGGTGCTATTGACATCCAAGCCTGCGGCAGCCGCCTGCAAAGCTGGGAGGTGGGGAGGGTGGGGTTTTACACATTTCGGGTTTAGGGGGGTTTACGCGTTTCGGGTTTAGGGAGCGGGGCAGGCTGGTGGTGGTGGTTTCGCAGAATTTGGGGAACATGCCCGGGTGGCAAGGTTTAAGGCTGCAGGGGTTCAGGTTTGGCTTTGGGGATTAGGATTTGCTTCAGGGCTGTGGGTTTAAGGACCATGGCACATGTAACATGATTGGAGGCGTGTTGCTTGCGGCCTCCAAGGACCCTTAAAAAAAGGCACGGACCATGTGCCAATGCGGACGGCTATGGAAGTAACTGCTTTACCTGCACCGCGGTCCAAAGATAGGAAATAACACATGTATTCCGATGGTGGCTGTGCTTTTGTTGTTTTCAACCCAAGATATCTATACGACGGACATTTCAATTGGCTTACAGACAAGGACGTACAAACCAAGAGAATCGCGTCTTGGTGTCATGATGTACTAAACCATATAGAGACTATAACCCTGAACCCCAATCCCAGACGCCAAGCATGAACCCTGAACCCTACAGTGAACGCCGAAAAGTTGGAAGCTGGGAACTGGAGCGGTTGGTCCGGAACCGGATCTTCCAACTTTACGTTTTTGCTGCAGAAGGCTTCCGCACTCGCCGTAAGGATCTTCCAACTTTGGTTGTTTGTAAGCTTTTTCACCCCAATCAGCCCCCCCCCCCCCACACTCAGCGGATCCATCCTCGGACCCTTGCAAAAGGCAAAAACACTAGAAATGCTTCCTTCCCATCATACTGTCCCCCAAGCATTCGGGAACTGGACGGGTCTCGTTTTGGCAAGCTAGTCTAGGATTGCAAGGTTGGAAGATTTGCGAAGTTGGAAGGTTGGATTCCAACTTTCCGGCTTTCACCATAAAGCTTCAACAAGCGAAGTGTGCAGAGTTTCGTAACTCTGGGCTTTATGAGACTTTGGGCACCAGGTCTGACGGAGTTCCCTGAGTATTGGCGGCGCTTGAAAAAAGCTTCATTTCTGCTGGCGGAATTACACCCTTAACCCTGAACTCTGCAGAGCCTGCACAACTATAGTACTTCGTAGTAACCTTCGACATAACCCTAAACCCTAACCGTAATAAACACTAAACACTTGTACTATTCCG
This sequence comes from Symbiodinium sp. clade A Y106, assembly GCA_003297005.1. Classification (NCBI taxonomy): domain Eukaryota; class Dinophyceae; order Suessiales; family Symbiodiniaceae; genus Symbiodinium; species Symbiodinium sp. clade A. Next base: position 3,408 of record BGNK01005636.1, read on the forward strand.
ACTCGGCAAGCTCTGGCCGATTCCTTCCCTCTGGGCGGGTCCCGCTGCCTGCGAGATGGCCTCACCGCAGGTGTAGTCAGCAAAAGAGTTGCCGACATTGCGGAAGAAGACGATCCTTTTGCCTGGGAGGGTACAGTATAGAGGGTTTGGAGTCTAGAACCAGCCCGGGAGGGTGTTGGGTTGAGGGTTTGGAGTTTAGAATAAGGCCTGTGCCAGAAATAGTCTTCTTGGTCGTAGCGGAAGTGGCCGTCGTCATAGAAGTTGTACCCGTAGTTAGTCGTAGCAGTCGTCGTCGGAGCAGCAGTAGTGGAAGGAGTAGCGACAGATGTATAGAAACCCTTAGAAGTTGTCTTCAGGAGGCAAAACGTTTCAAGCAATCTGGGACATGAAGGCAAAGGCAGCTGTGCCAAGCATGTCAGGCTTAGATGACCAAATTGGGCTGCTCCTACACAAAGGATGCCTTCTAGATACCTGCAAAGTCTGTGTTGCAAGCGACCATGCTTGTTCGAAGGAATTAGCCTCAACCACGAACCCCAAACACCTGACGGTGAAGTCCCTAAACAGCCTCAACCCTCCTAAATACTAAACCCTGAACCCAAAACCCCTAAACCCTAAACCCCTAACCCCAAAACTCCTAAACCCCTAAACCCGAAACCCGAAACCCACAGTACCCAAGCAAAGGAACCGTTCGTGCTGGTGACGACGCTGCCGAGCACGGGATCCGTGTCCGCGTTGAGAAGCTGCTTCTCTAACTGGGCAGGAGGGAGCGGTACTATAGGGGCCTTGATAATTTCAAGAGGGTTCCTTGAAGGGGTCCTTGAAAGGGGCCTATAGGGGGATCTAGAGTAGGGCTCTTTGTTAGCCAAAGTAAAGGGGCTTGGGATTTAGGGTTTAAGGTGTTGGCTTTTTTGTGACCGCAATCTGGCTCGCCTTCGCAGTGGCGTGCCGGGTTCACAGGCATGCTACTTGGAGGTTCATGGGTAGTTATAAGTGGGGTTATGGGGTTCATTTAAGGGTCCCTTTAAAGGTTCTATAGGGATTTAGGGTTTAGGGTAGATATAAATGGGGGTATAAGTCCCCCAACATGGGTTATAAGTATAGTTACCCTGCTTGTAACCCTACTTATAAGTACCCATGAACCTCCAGCTAGGAGCAGGAACCCTGCTTGTCGACCCTGCTTCAAGCCACAGAAATTACCCAGAGGGTCCATATACACTACCTATGGATCCCTATTTTGGTTTTGGGGACCTAATTCCATAATGGTAGTGTATGTGGGACCCTCTGGGTTAGAAGCAGGGTGAAGCGTATAGGTAACAGGGCTTGTGCGTTTGCGGGAATACGGATTTGGGCATCGGGAAGAAAGGGCAAGGCTCTGAGGAGTATGACTAAGATGTAGGGCTTAGCGTTTCGAGCGTAGGTCAGACCGAACCTAGGGCTTATTAGGGTAAGTATACTACCCCAGCAATCCCGGTCTCGTATCACAGAGACGAACACTTACAGCCACGATGACAATCATGATTAAACGGCTGCTATTTCAATCCAAGCCCCACCTATCCAACCCCCATGAACAACAAGCATGCTGGCCCCTAAACCTTCAACCCTATGTCCAGAACCACTACCCTAAGCCCTAAAACCTAAACCCGAAACCCCTAAACTCCTAAACCCTAAACCCTAAACCCGTAAACGCCTAAACTCCTAAGCCCTGAACCCACATATGGCCCACGGAGCCAGAACGCCTACCTTTCCTTCGAAGCGACCGAAGCCCTGAGGCTCCGCCACGGCTTAGGTGTGGGGATCCCTTAACGAAGGATCCTTCCAGTGTGGCTTTAGCGGTCGAGGCTTTAGGGTTTAGGGGTTTAGGGGTTTAGAGCCTAGGGTTTAGGGGTTTATTTAGGGTTTAGGTTTTAGAGGTTTATGGTCTGCGGGTTTAGGGTTCAGGGATTAGGGTTTGGGTTTGGGGCTTTTGGGTGCCGAGTTTCAGGGTAGTTTAGGAGTATAGGGCTTGGTGTCTGGGGTGTTGCGGCCAACTTCTTCAAGTCGAACGCAACAAGAGAAATCGTGCATACTTCAACTTGACAATGTAGTGTTTAGGGTTTAGGGGCTTAGGAGGTTTATGGCTTAAGGTTTAGAGGGTAGAGATGTTCCTGGTTCCTCTTAGGGCTCCGAAAATGGATCGTAAAATCATGTCAGGAAATGAAAGAGCGATGCTGTACAGACTGGTCTGAGTGGGTGTAGGACTCTGGGGCTGCTGATCGCAATACGAAGTCACCCCAAGCCCCAAATCTTAAAGCTCTCAACCGTAGGGCAAATAGAGCACAAGCAACCCGAGGATGCTTCTGAAAAAGACCACTGAACGGAACTCCTAATCCAGGGGCCTTTAAGCATGGAGAATACGGTTTTGGGTATTATGTCATGCCAAGGAGCCCTAGGTAAGAGATGCTGCTCGTACTTATTTAGGCCCCGCGCACCTCATACATCGAGCCACAACCCCCAGAAGGCGCGACCGTAAAGCCCACCACACAGCCAAATCCCTAAAACGACACATACTTTCCACAACGATCTCCTGGTCGGATTCTGCGACGGTTCAATCAAGTTGTATGGGCGGCGGGTTCTCAATCATTCGCTGAAAGGGTTAATGCTCCTTATAGACAGGATAGCCTTACTTCTCACCCAAGTGAATCTCCCTAAACCTTAAACCCTGAAGCCTAAACCCCACCAATGAACCTTCAACTAAGTAAGGACTTCTGGTCTCAGGGCCCCGACGAAATTGAACACGCCGGCGCCATAGGTGGAGGATGGAATCATCACCTTAGCTTTCTGGCAGCGTCCACCCTCAAGCTTCGACTTAAACTCTGTGGCCCTAGCCTCTCTGATCGGTTTAGGCTTCCAAGAGACTCCAATATCCCTTACTTAAGGAATATTCCTTCAATCAGATTAGGGATCCTACTAGAATTTAAGGTATATTCCTCAATTAAGGGATATTGGAGTCTCTGGGTTGACATGGAGGCCCCACTCTCCAAAAGCACCGGCTCAGGCGACCATGAATTAGCCACCTAGGTTGGGCTGAGGCGAGGGTGAGCATATGGGTGGTTGTCAAAATTAGGGTCTCTTTTTTGGTCCTTATTATAGCACGGCACCTACTATTTAGGGTACCCAAAAGGGGGCCATAATTTTGACAACTACCCATATCTTCGATTTGACGACCCTAAACCCTGAACCCTTGACTTTCTGCCTTAGGCCCTCAATGACTAATATAGGGTTTAGGGTTTAGGGTTTGGGGTAAAGGGTTTTGGGTATATTATAGTGGACCCCACAACGTTGGAACATGGACTAAGGATGATTATGCTGGGATTCTCTATACTTTATCTTAAGTGCTGAGGATACTGCTGTGCCAACCTCCTACTCTATATTGTACTTCCAAAGGATTAGTACTATCAAACAGTGTAGCTTCTATGTTAAAAGACTTCGGGCGAGTGGAACCCTCTGCTTGTGGCTTCAGAATTTAATATCCAGGAGTACATGCTGCAGGCTTGGCACAAGGATGCCGTTGAGGGTTTAGAGTCTAGGCCCTAAACCCTCAACCCTAAACCCCCAAACCCGTAAACCCTAAACCCCTAAACCCTAAACCCCTAAACCCTAAACCCCTAAATCCTAAACGGGGTGTAGAATTTAGAGTTCGAAGTCGAGGGTTCAGGACTGCGGATCTGGGCCTATAGGGTCTACGATATACGGCTTAGCGGACCCCCAAAAAGGTTTATATAGGGTTTGGGAGTTTAGTGGTTTATTAGGGTTCAGGGCTTAGGGTTTAGGGTTCAGGCTTCAGGGTTTAGGGCTTCAAACAGGTAGTGAGACTGGGTTTACACAACACTGTGAAAGGCTACGTACCAAGCTTTTGCCACACCTCAAAGTGTTACCAGCTCACACTTCTGCTGTACACTTTGGGATTCAGGTTCTAGGTTCCTGAGTAGAACCTGAATAATAAGGGTAGCCTTTTTCCGAATACTCAGTTTGAATAAGGAGACCCCAAACTAAAAAGGGCAAAAGGGTACTTTCGGGAAGTCAAGGTAAAACGGATGTTGAGCAGCTCGAAGTGTGCAGAAGTAAGGGCTCAAAGGGCCAGCCATCCTGAACCCTACACCTCACTGGGGCTTAGGGTTTAGGGTTTATAGGGTTTAGGGTTTAGGGTTTAGGGTTTAGGGCTTATAGGGTTTAGGGTTTGTTCAGAATCCTAAGCGGCCGCTAAAGCCGCTCGGACGGCAAGGTGCTCACAGTACGGCCGGCGAAAAATTCGGAGCAAAACCTGGACCCTTGAAGAACCCTCCGGTGCCCCCAATGCCTGTTTTCTCTCCAGATCCGAGCTCTCAAAACTAAAACCGAAGACCCTAAACAATAACCCGGAGTCTTCACGGCGAGCTCAACAGGGCTGACATACGGCTGATGACATAAATCCTGCATTACCTTAAGGACCCTAGACTATGGGAATTATGGTCTATTCCTTATTGCGGGTAATGCAGGATGTATATCACCAACCGTAGTTCGTAAGTTTTTGTTGCAGTGGACCCACGAGTCCTGCTCCTTCTGGATCGTCCGTGAAATAAACCCTAAACCCTAAACCTTGCGTAAAGCTCAAACTCTAAAACGCGTCGCTTCAAGCCTAGAGCTCAGACACCCAAGGGGCCCAAATACCAATATCGAAGCTACTTAGTAGATATTTGGGCTTGAAAAGTACATAATCTTCTATTACCCGTATATACTATATACTGTATACTATATACTACTAATATATATATATATATATATACACTATATACCACTACTTGGGCCCTTGGACAGCGTCCCATGAAGCCCAGTGACGCCGAAGGCGTAGCTCCATCGAGGCTTCGCCTGAAGATTCTGCACCACGCCGTACTGGTCCGGCTCGCCTGCTTAATTTAGGGTTTTTCGTGGTTTTCGGGAGTTTCGGTGTTTTGGGGGCTTTGGGGGCTAAGGGGGTTTTAAGGGTTTTGGGTGCGGGTCTTAGGTTTAGGGTTTAGGGTCTAGGATGCCTGTTCAGGGGTTTTAGGGGTTTTGGGGTGGTTTGTTTAGGGTCTTAGGGGGTTTAGGGCTTTGGGGGGGTTGCGGCTTTTGGGTGGCTTTTGGAGGGTTTCAACCGGCCTTAGGTGTGTTTGGTTCAGGGGTTTTGCGGGCTTGGGGGTTTTTAGGGGATTCAGGCTTAGGGTTTAGGGCTTGTTCCACAGCGTCTCCGCCGGATTTAGGTTTGGGGCTTGAGGTGCATGCAACCGCAGTAGCAACCAGAAGAAGGTCCAGGATAAAAGGAATAATCGCAGACAAAATGCCTCGAAAAGGCAGGGCAGTTTTGGAAACAACAACTCCGAGAACAGATCTAGTACGCATGATGGCGGCAGCCGTATATACCTTCAACAATGATGGCAGCGCTGAGTGATAACATAAACGATGTTGCTGATGCGGCAACTGTATTCTCAGCCTGGGGCGTTGACTTTGCTTTGCATGCAGCGGTAGCTGCCACCGTAGTCGTTGATAGTCTGGTGTTGCCAGAATCTGTCTGTGAGAAGTACACCCTGGCCCTGAACCCTGAATCCTAAATGAAGAATCACAGCCGATGACCCTGGTCCCTAAACACTTGCAGTCTGATATTGAACTATTGAAAGCACATCGTTTGCTGTCTAAGGCACGATAAGTTTTCGTGCGGAATAGTATTACCAATTCTTCTGACCCCTATATTGGGGCTAAGGAGGTCGATGCTGATCGGAGATGAAAATCAAAAAAGCATCCATGCTTGTTTCTTCCCAGCTCCATGTGATCCAGAAGTGTGCCCTGGCTTACTTCGTAACACCATTGTGATGATTCACTAACGGTCTCAGAAGCCCACATCCAGCATGGTCTTTCCCAGGTGACTTCAGCACCCTGGGACCTGAAACCACAAGGGTTTCGGGTTTTAGAGTTTAGGGTTTAGGTTCTCTTTGGGACGCGCCCTTCTGACGATCGCAGGCCTCCAGAACAGTGCAGCAGCACTTTGTTGATCTCGTTGGCTGCCATGGCATCGTTCACGGCGATGTTGTGGACGAAAAAGGTGTTCACCTCGACCGGCGTGTCTGGGTCGTCTAGGGCTTGGGATTCGTGTCAAACGAGAACCGGGAACAGGAATCATGAATCGCAAACTTGAGCCCGAAACCGCTACAAAGGCTGCCTCGGACAGTGCTGCATGACCTCACTACTCCCGTGCGATTGCATGAGGGTCTTTCTATGTCAAGGTATATGCTCGCATGTGAGCACGATGATGATGTGCGACTCGGTGCCTCTTTTCTGGTCACAACGATGTTGTTCATATACCGACTCTGCAACACACTATACACCGACTCTGCAACACAGTTCCCAGCCGGCACGCACGTCGACTCGAGCATGCCGATCTTGCATTTGCAAGCTCTTGGACGCTTGCGGCACAAACCGTCGGTGAAGAGCGGAGGGGTTGGGCACATCGTCAGCGCAAGGCGGAGCGGACATCCTTTGGCGTAAAGCTCAAAAATCATGGAGCCTCCCTTCACTTTGCGGCTCCTCTGCGACAGAACCCTTGGAAGAATAGTGTAAATTATCTAGGCTTCTACTAGCGGCCCCATCCGTGAGCCCATTCTCTCCATGCCCACGGGCGGCTGTTGTATACCATAAACTGTGTTGCCTATGTTGGTGCCCTCACCACACCGCACGTTCTGCAATCCCTAATCCCTGAAACCTAAACCCTGAACCCCTAAACTAAACCCCTAAACCCCTGAACCCTAAACCCCTAAACCAAAGCCGGGGCACCATCGCTTGAACGTTGTCTGTCAGGGTGTAGTAGTACTCAATGGCCTGCTACCATTTACGACTTGGGTTTTGGGAACAATAAGACCAGGAAATGGCGCTGCATGGACAGCAAGACGTAGAATCACAGTCGTAGCAGTAGTCGTTGATATTGTCATAGGTTGGGGTTCGCTTGGACTGCACATCCAACAGCAGTTCACAGAGTGCCGTCAGCAAGACAGAAAGTAGCAATCCCTGCAAGAGGCTGATCACATGCTGCTAACTTGTCTACCAAAATCAGCAGAAGCGCGGTGTATACCGCTTCTGACGGTTCCTCGACTTGTTGTTTGCTGCTTAGGGGCTAACCGTGAAACTGAGTAAATGGTATGGCCGGTAACACTTGCAGTTGATACCCTTTCTGCTGTTCCTTAGCCAGGCTTTTCCCGTGCAGGCGCACGACACACATATGCCGGCGAAGACCCTGCATGCCTGAGCGTGGGGGCCCTTCATGCGGTTAGAATCCCTCAGAACTAAAGATACCTGGAGGAGAGACTGTGCAAACGGTACAGAGTCTAAGCGGTACAAGGCTTTTGCAGTTTTGGGGGTCGCCAAACACTGAAAACGCGCACAAACGGAGTCGGCAGTGCAAGCGTGATAAGGGCCTTCCAGCAATCTACATGGTGCACTAAGGTCACGTATAGGAGGTTTAGGTATTGACACTGTGCCTGTCCGGCCAACGGCTACGCGAGCAACTATTGAAATTTCTGCTTCATACTCCTTCCTACCAGGCAGCAGGTCCGTAAATCCTAAAGGCACCCAAGACACACGGTATTCATTTCGGTGCGGAGCCCACGCATCTCCGAAGGCTGTGCAATGTAACAGGCAAGCCAGTTTAACCTCAAGCCCGAATTTCAGGAAAATCGTAAGTTTGAACTTCAACTCTGGACCTAAACCCTCTTGGTGAGCCCTAGACCGTCACCCTTTAGGCCTTGTTGGCAGCAACCTCGCTGTTCATCTGTGTGTCTGCGAAGACCAGTTCGACTTTCAGCATCTGACCTGGGTGTGTGGGGCCGAAGGCCTCCCTCCTGCTTGCAGTTCAAGGTTCCTGTTGATAGTGTAGGGTTTAGGGTTTAGGGTTTAGGGTTTAGGGAAAGGTTCATGTGGGAGTTTCCGAAAATTAGGGGTACCTTATTTTGGAGTCCTTATAATAAGGATCCTACTATTTAGGGTACTATATTAGGGTCCCATATTTTCGGAAACTCCCATGTTTATAGTGTGTGGGATGCCGGCATGGCCACGGTATGGTTGTGATTGATCACCCGCTATCCTGTCTATGGATGTCATGAAACTGGCTCTTGGTGAGGTCATTTCCTCACCCTCCTCACACCTAGCCTCACGGAATACCTCTTTTTGCATCCTGAAACCCAACCACCGAAGGCCGGTTCTTGCAAAACGGCCTACTTGACTGAGCCTAGCCAGACGACGACCTGCATTTTGAAGCCATTGAGTACCCTAAACACTGCACCCTCGACATCCCTGATGCCAGAAGGAACACTTGTTAAGCCTCGCGCCGTCCAGCGAGCGCATGCCTCCTGCTGCGTTGACCTGGCTCACGAATCTTGTGTCGTTCACTCCCAAACATATTGCTTCTGAATGTCTGGAGTACCCCAGCAGTAGCTTGCTAATACATCAGCTGTGCGAAAAAATGGTTTGCACTGACGAAAAAGAGTAAGAAACTGCGCGCGCTGAAGTAAGGTATCTCACAATGATCGAACTGACTGCTATGATAAACTGCGAGAAGACCGTCGTAGTCATCGTCGCAATAGGTCGCGGTCGTCGTACCAGATGTATATAGCAGTGTCAGCATCGGAACGAGAGGATACTATGTGAGTGCTGACGCTGGGCATTCTCTCCCGCAGACCAAGTCGATCAGCCTTCAACAATTCAGTGTCAAAGACTTGCGAATACAGAGGTGGGGGTGAAATCTGAAGGTTCGAAGCGCCAATGACGCCCTCAGCCTAAGAACCAGAAGCCAAGCCAGATATGTGGGCGTTCCTGCAACACGATCGAAAGAAGTTGGTGGGGATACCGCGCTGCGTAACCGTTGCAGCGAGCACAACAGAGCAATGCTTCCCACAGGTCCGGTCCCTTCCATTTTTTCACACCCGGTCCGCTGCCCTGCATATACCCCGAAACCCCAAACCCTAAACCCCCCAACCCTGAGCCCTGAACCCAAAGCCTACCCTACACCCTAAACCCCTGAACCCCTAAACCCTAAACCCTAAACCCTAAACCCTAAACCCTAACCCCTGAACCCTAAAGCCTAGACCCTAAACCCTAAACCCTAGCCCTAAACCCTAATCCCTAAACCCCTAAACCCTAAAGCCTAGACCCCTAAACCCTAAACCCCTAAACCCTAGGGAGAACCGCCATCTGCCGCCTTATCAGCCCACCACCGCAAGCCACGGTCGAAGTTGGGACCTGGCCATCTACGGCTTGTTTTAGGGTTCCCTTAAGGGATATCTAGAGTCTAGAGCGGTTCCTTTAAAGGGATCCATAAGGACTCTATATGGGATCTACCCCGCTCCGGCCCTTACGCCTTCCGCCCCCCCGCCGCCCCCCCCCCCCCACCCCCCCACCCCCCACCCCCCCCCCCCCCCCCCCCCCCCCCCCGCCCACNGGGGGGGGTTTGGGGGATTAAGGGTTCATGCAAGCAGTCTGCGGACAATCCGAGCGAGAGCGGGGTTTAAGGGTTTTGGGGGGTTTAGGGTTTAGGGTAGCTTTGGGGCTTGGGACCGTTTGGGTTTGGGTTTGGGTTGTTGGGGCGTCAGGGTGTGAGTCGAGGAAGAGTTCCACAAAGGGTGCAGTGCAGGCATACTAGTGGCCTAGTGTTTCCTCAATTTACCTATCGAGTTAGCAGGGCACATAGTTTGCTGGGTCTTTCTTTATAGGATCTGTTAAAAGGATACTTAGTGAGTGTTCACGGACTAGCTCGAGTGTCGCAGGGTTGCACAAAGTCCCAGTTTCACCCGCCCAAAATACAAAACACATCTCGTAAACTCCACCAACGGAAGGATACTGAGCAAGTAGATGGGCCTGGTCCGGACGCTGGAGAGATCACACCAATCCTCGGCTGAAGCCATCTTGCGGCTAGTCATGTCCAGGCTGGATTTGTCGGGATAATCCAAAAACCACCACCACCACCACCACCACCACCACAGGGGTATGGGGTATGGAGACGGAGTTCCTTCATAAGATCTGTAACACTGTCTTGCCTCCGGTAATGTACTACGAAATACTATACTCTACTATTCTATAATACAGCTACACGATAATGTAATATGGTTGCGTGAAAATGTGGGAGTTTCCGAAAATAGGGGACCCTAATATAGTACCCCAAATAGTAGGATCCTTACTATAAGGACCCCAAAATAAGGTACCCCCAATTTTCGGAAACTCCCATGTATGGGCATCAGTTCTAGGGCCTTGGGGGTCTGGGGTGGAGAACTCGGAAGTTGGGATTGGGGTTCGCGGTTTATAGGGTTTAGGGTTTAGGAATTGGGGTTTAGGCTGTAGGGTTTACAATATAGGGTTTAGGGTTTGGGGTTTTGGGTTTCCGGCCCTGTGAACGAAAAAGGGTAGGGTTTCATGGATCAATGGCAAAGAAAATGCCAAGAACTCTCACAACACTTTACACCCTGAAACCTTCCGGATATGGAAGCTTAGCTAGACGATGTGCAAGGCAAATGCTGCAAATATGCCCATGAAGCCTGGAATACAGTGCAAGACAAGCTATTCACCCCGATATCAAGCCTAAGCCGAGCTAGGATTCGGGGTTTACGGGGGTGCAGCAGAGCTTCTTAAAGATGTTCGGATCCGTGCAGTTGGGCGGACACGCCAGCCGCTCTTCCCACGTGGGAATAGGGAACTGGATACCTCAGTCAGCTCTACGAAAGGGGCCTCTGGGATGAACGTAACATTGACACGGGGGACAATGGTAAATCGAGTTTTGGCGTTGGGTGTGAGTGTGTGTATATATATATATATATATATGCTTCTATGTATATATTTATATATATGTACATACATACATATATATATATGTATGTATACATGTAGCACCGGTATAGTAATATAGGTTTGCGAGTGCGTGTGTGTATATATATAAGTATACCTATATGGGGAACTCCGAAAGGATAGTTTTTGGAAAATTTCAGACCTCACAAAAAAAGGAAACAGTTAAGTTGTCGGGCCCTTTGGTTCGGTGCCTTCCGGGCTTCCGTAGAACTTCAGAGCCTATCCCTGGGAGTTTCGAAATGCCCGAAGGTTTAACGTTTAGAATTTAGGGTTTTGAGCTTTTGCGGGGTTTAAGGAGGAGGTTCTTTGTAGGGGTGAGGGTCTGTCACGATCTGTGCGGATAGTCTCGTTCACGGCGCTCGCGCGAGAACTTTCTCAACCCGCAAAAAGCAGAGAAGACTCTGAGTTCCATATGAGGGCCTGTAACTGGCCATCCGAGAGCAATAGGGCTACGATACGATTTCGGATAGGGCTGCAGTTTCCATATCATATGCGATATCTCCGCGAATTGAAAACTAGTCCACAGCATAGGCTGTCCAATCCACACTACATGGCCTTGCCGGAACTACGGTAATGGCAACCGTATGCTCAGCACTAAACCCTAAACCCTTAAACCCCTAAACCCTAAACCCTAAACCCTTAAACCCTTAAACCCTAAACCCTAAATCGTGGGAATACAATCTGAACGTAACCGAAGCACACGGGCGGCTATATTTTGAGATGCAAGCTAGACTCGACCTTGCAGCAAGTCGCACGCTGGGAAACCCTATAAGCCCAAAACCCAACACCCTTAATTCCAACGCTGGAACTGGAAAAAACTCACTAAACACCTATACCCCGAACCCCGCAAAAACCCCTGAACCCTACACCCTAAAAGCCTAAGCCCCAAAAACCCTCTTTAACGCCCAATCCCCTAAAGGCCCCTAGAACATCCAGGAATCCAAAACGCATGAGACCTTTAACCCCTAAGACCCTAAACCCCTGAACCCTAAACTAGCATCTGCCTGTAAACTTTCCCTGTCTCTTTCGCTCTTCACCAAGTTATCATACATGACATACATAACTGAGAGTTATCAAACAGGTGTGTGAAGATTCTGCTCTCGCAGGCAACTGTCGATAATTAACTGGTTTCACAGGCAGAAAGATTAAAAGATCAGATCCTCGTCGACCTTTATTTTTCAACATGCAGGATTTGACCAACTGCTCATCGACATGGTGACACGTGGCAGAGGAACCATCAGTCAACCAGGACAGAGTCGTAGCACCATCAGTCAGCCAGGCGGCGAGCGGTCAGTATCATGTGCCAGTGGCTCAGGCATCCAGCGAATGATTTTCCCCAGTCAGGCAATCCAGGTCCCATCCAGCCTTCCAGCGCTGGCTGCACATTCGGCCAAGAGAAACTCGAACCTCGATGTCTCACTTGGTCGAATGTGCAGCCAGCAGAACAAGCCAGGCTCAGGCATCGAGAGAATCATACAACAGCCACAAGCAACCCAGACCCACGATCACCACGTAGAACGGGACGGTCGTGGGCCTGGGTTGCTCGTTCTCCTGGTCCTGCACCATGAAAGTTCCAGGCATCCCAGGTCCCATCCAGCCGTGAACAATGCCTGATCTGTAGCAGAGGCAGACTCATCGCCGTGAAGCTGGACAGAGCCTCGGTACGCTCGGTAAGGCGAACTCAGGCACTCACATCTGCACTCCAGGCCTTCAGGATGATCTCAATCACGATGACGATGACGGCCACACCGCTTGATCAAGAGGGTCAGCAGGGTTGTCAGGCATCTAAGGTTCCAGGAAAAATTAGGGTTCAGCGGGTATTTCAGGCATAAGGCTCCAGGCAAGAATGAGGATTTATTTAGGGTGCCGGGAATAGGTTCTGTTCAGGTATTAAGGCTCCAGGATCCAGGCAAGAATGAGGATTTAGGGTCCAAGGCTCAAGGGCAAGAATGAGGATTTAGGGTGCCGGGAATAGGTTCTGTTGAGGTATAAGGCTCCAGTCTCTATGCAAGAATGAGGATTTCGGGTGACCGGAAATGGGTTCTGTCTAGGTTCAAGGCTCCAGGCAAGAATGAGGATTTAGGGTGACCGGGAATGGGCTCTGTTCAGGTCCAAGGCTCCAGGCAAGAACGAGGATGTAGGGTGCCGGGAATGGGTTACAGTTAATTATTATTCGTCTATAAAATATAAATAAATAAATATATATATATATATAATATTAAATACTATACACTCTTAGCTCTTTCGCTCTCTGGCAAGCGGAAGTTAGTAAGCACCCAAGAAACTACACCCCAAACCCCTAGAAGCCCTAACCAACCCCTGAGACCCTTCAAAAGCCATCATCTGCTAAGCTGCGGGATTCTGCCTTATCCTCGGGCAACACGGAAGTCTGATCCTTCCCCTTCTGCACCTGAAAAGGGATAGAGGGTTTAGGGTTTAGGGCTTAGGGTTTCGGGCTTTTAGGGTTTCGGCTATAGGGTTTAGGGTATAGGGTTTAGGGCTTAGAGCTTTAGTTTAGGGCTTTGTGGTTCAGGGTGGGTTTTAGGCGTGTAGGGGTTGACGGTTTAGGGCTTAGGGTTTAAGGAGTGGCCCTGCTGATTCGAAGAGAGCTCCTTTACAGGGGTGTATAAAGATATTCTCTACGGGTTTACGGGGTTGTAAGATCATCACACTCGACGTCCTCATCATCTTGGTATAAGAGTAGCATGCGCTCGCGAACAGGTCGGAACAGAAAGCGGACCGAGAAGTAGAGGGAGTGAGAAACAGGGAGCTTGACAAACAGGTCTCCAGACAGGCAGAAAGACAAACGGATAGATAGAGAGAGAGAGGGAGACTGATGAGAGAGCACACAGACACACCACACAGACAGAGCGACGCACGGACACTACACGGTCCTTCAGCAGTTTCATACCTCTCAAATCACAAGGATGAGTTCAAGCCCAGCGAACGACGACTGCCCCACGCCTGGATGACGGCAGCCTCGTGCCCAACATTCCTTGCACGGCCAGGAGCACACAACAGGGTTTCAGCTTTACGCTTGGCCTGATGTTACTGAGTGAGGTTTTTCTCGATCAAGGCTTTGGCTCGAGACTTTTCTGCTAGTTTAGTTGCACTGTGCGTCTAAGACTGTGAGCTTATGCGGACTTTGGAGAGGATTCTAGTGATCGGCGTTTAGAAATTGCTGTGGAGAGCTGCTCCGGGCTCTCGCCTATCGGCCCTTAGCAGACGCAGCTCCAAGTCGGAATGCGCCATAATGACGACCGAGAAGCCATGATTCAGTGAAACAAGTAAAAGAGGGACCTGAATAGTTAGATTGAGGTTTGGGGATTCATAATACATAACCATATCACAACAAAAGACAAGGAACGAACAATATCGGTAAGACAGAAAGTTTCTGTATTAGCTTTTGGTTGGGCTGATGCTATTAGGTCAACGGAGGCTTAGGAGCTCAAACTCACATGTAGGGTTTAGTTTCTTTTTGGAACTCCTTTTTGCGCCTGCCTGATCCTCCAAGCAAACTCCTGGCGCCGATGCACCAGGAGACCCATCGAATATTAATGACGGGGCAGACAGAAATCCCGGTCCCTCATTCATCTCTGTCTGCCATCGTGTCAGGCAGCGATGAGTTGGAATTTGGAACTCTGTTTGGCTGCATAAAACCAGGTCCATCCATGTACTGCATGTGCTCGACACTTCAAGCACTGCTGATTCAGGTTTCCGGGTCCCAAAGCGTGGTACACACCAGTCACAATGGGTTCTAACATCTGGAGCAAGAAGAACGGGTCAGGCTGTGTGCGAGGTGCGCGCTCGACGGAGGTTTTCCAGGTTGCGGCTTCCGCTGTGGGGTGTTGCATGGTATGCTCACATTTACACAGGCATGACTGGCTTGGAGGAAGCATTTGGGCCGTGCTCCTGAATCCCGCCGGTACATGGGGGGGAAGGTTTCCCGCAGTAGTCCTGAATCCCCTCAGTCCATGAGGAGAAGCACGTCTCTCAGTTCGCCAGTAGATGGGTTAAACAAAAATTTTGGCCGCGCTCCGGAATCCCCTATAGAAGTATTCTGGTCGTTTCTATCTCTTCTGCGAAACCCCTGACCCTAATATCCCACAATCTTATACCGTAATCTTTCTGTATAATGTACCGTACAAACACCGAAACATACCATGACATAATCCTGCGGGTCCATGTACGCAAGCAGTACATACTTTGGCCCCAAAGTACCTACATAGCAAGGGACTATACTTTAAGGCCAAAGTATAACCCTGAACCCTCGCTGATGCTTTTCATCGAGGCGCTGGTTGAACTTGTCGAAGCGAACTCGTCCGTACATGGTCTCTTCCTGAACAACGGTGGCGGCTTGGGGTTCAGAGTTTAAGGTTTAGGCCACGGTTTTCTTTTAGGGTTTAGGGGTTTAGGGTTTAGGGTTAAGTTTACTTTGTCCAGTTTGTCATGGCTTGGGGCTTCGGGTTTAAGGCTTAAGGATTAGCTTGTTCGAGTTTGTGGATATTTGGCTTTACAGGAGGTGGACACCTCCACGGAGTAAGCTCCATTTGGGACTTGCCCTAGAGCATAGTCCAGGGGAATCGGTTTCGGGTTAGGGCCTAGGTACAAAGACCGTCGACCCCAAAACACAGACTCGAAACCCAGTAACCCGCTAAAAGGTCCAAGCATTGGATGTCTCACAGGTGTGGCAACTCAAGCTTTAAGCGTCTGGTCTGGACTAATGTATAGAGGAGGATTCCTTTGACGGGTTCCTGTAGGAGCCTTATAACCTATGGGTTTTACATGCTTTTCGTCCGACCTCTATACCATGTATTCGTCAGTGTGTAGAGCCTAAACCCTAAATTGCAAGCCCTAAGCCCTAAACCGAATGAAAGCGAGAGCAACAAGAGAGACATCTCAAGAATCGGAGTGCGCCAGACAGGCACACAAATCACGAAGCTTGTACTCTTGCCTAGGATTAGGTACAAATATAACTCTCTGGAAGAGATGTCCTGTCTGGAGCCTACCTTGCTACATCCGACTAGTCTAAGAGGCAGTCTACTTTGCAGGATTGGGGTTCCAGAAGGGGCTGAGTGATGTACAAAAGTATACAACCCCTGCAAAACATTACAGGTGATTAGGATTTAGGGTGTAGGGCTTTGGCTCCAAGAAGCCCCGGTCACTACGTTCAGAAAAGCAGAGTTTCCCCAAAGTCCAGCATCAAGCCCTCAAGCCCCCTGAACCCTAAACCCTAAACCCACACACATTCGTGTCAGATGGACCTATCACCAAAGGTAGAACAGTGAAGCCCCAAGCACCTGAACCCTGAGACTTCTAAGCCTCAACCCCTAAACGAAACTGCGAGCACAAGAGCAGTAACCCGAAGCTGTAACACTTACAGAGGACTACCCTGCACCGTCCCACTGTCGGCCTCGAAATCTCGCACCATCAGACGAATCTTCTCATCGAGGTCCACGTCGCCTTGGCAGATGCTTGAGCCGTTCAATTAGGGGTTGGGGGTTTGCGGTTTAAGGGCGCTGAAAAGCTTCAAGAGGGCATTGGGAGAGAAACGGGACAGTCTTCGGACGTCTGGGGCCTGTGGCTATTAAAGGTTGAAGGGTTTACGGCTTGAAGAGCTCAAACTGTGAAAAGGCTTTAGGAACTCGGGGTTTCCGGTTCGGAGGTCCAGAACGAGGCACTTGATTTGAAGACTGGCAAGCTGCCCCCTCGTGCCACCTATCTTTACATCCGTCTGTGTGTCTTTCCATCCATCCATTCCCCCATCCATCCATCCATCCCTCCGTCCGTCCGTCCGTCCGTCCATCCATGCATCCACCCACCCATCCACCCACCCACCCACCACCCAGCCAGCCAGCCAGCCATCAATCCGTCCACCCGTACCTGCATACATGCGGTATACATACTTTTGTACCTGCCGGGCTGCCTACCCCAGACATGTGAGGGACCAAGGGTTCGGGATTTTGGATTTCGACATCAAACCCGGTCCGCTATGCGCTCGAAATAGGGCTTAGCAAAGAAAGATAAAGCCACTCTTAGTACAGAGGCCTAAATAATTACCAATACTATTTTGGGTGCTCCTTATTATAATTATCGTATAATATACCTCGAAACCCTATTGAAATTATTGAAGCCCCTGTATTACCAACTGTCCACGCTTTCAACCCTTGCAAAGCTGGTGCGAAACGGGAGCATGAGCACTGCAGGGAAGAGTTGTCCAGCGCCGTGTAGTTTCCCCAGGTGACCTCATTGGGAGGATAACTGATAACTTAAGGGACGAGGGAGGGGTGACCGGGAATTGGGGTTCAGGCTTTGTGTAGGGACAGGCTTCTCGGGTACAAGATGCAATACATGCGTACGCATAGGCGTGTGTGCAATGTAGGTGTACGTGTACGCGTAGGTCTGGCTGTGCGCATGGATGTAGGCGTACTATAGGGGCCTGAATCATTAGAATGGGGTTTTGGGGCCCGGTATACTATAGTTATAGTAAGGAACCCCCAAAATAGTATAGGTAATTATCTAGGCCCCTATATTACTTGTCGGTGGTATAGCTGCAGGCGCCGGTGTAGGTGCAATCTTAAAAAGTTAGAGACTGGGCCCGAAAATCTGCCTGCCACACACCCTAAAGCACCAGGATTGATACCGGCTTCTGAGTAAGGTTTTGGTTTAGGGTTTAGGGTTTAGGGTTTAGGGTTCAGGGTTTTCTCCATATTAGGGTTTAAGGGTTTACAGTAAACCTCATAAAGTTGGAAACCGGATTAAGGCCAAATAGTGCTGGGATTCCCTATACATTACTCTTAAGGATTGAGGCTATTGGGTTTCCAACTTTTTGGCTTCTACTGTAGGGTGTTCAAGGGTTTAGGGAAGTTTAGGGTTTAGGGGGTTTAGGGTTTCTCTCCATCTAAGATTTTCGGGTTTGCCTCTTGAGGCCAAAGGGGAAACATAGTTTACATAAGCCAAGGGCCTAGCTGGCTACACATGAGAGGACTGTATGCCACCCAAACCCTAAACCCTAGAACCCTAAACCCCAAACCCCTAAACCCCTAAACCCTAAACCCTGTGTCCGAACTGTCGCCCTAAAGCCTTTCACCCCCAGCCGCCAGCCGTCACATCCTAAACCCCCCCCTGGAGCCCTCAACCCTGCACCCATAACCCTAAACCCCGAAACCCCTAAACCCCTAGGCCTTGCAAACTAAACCCCTTAATCCACCCTCCCACCCCAAATCCTTAAACCCCTCAACCCTTGAACGCCCTAAACCCTCAACCCCTAAACCCACCTTCAAACCCCAAATCCCTAAACCCTAAACCTTAAACCCCCAAACCCTTAAACGCCCTAAACCCTAAACCCTCAACCCCAAACCCTAAACCCTTAAACGCCCTAAACCCACCCCTCCAAGCCCTACACCTCTGAAGACGGAAGCCCAAAGTCTAAAACCCGAAGATCCTGAAGCCAAATTCCCAGATCCCGGGTTCAGGGCTTAGGGGCTTCGGGCTTAGGGTTCGGGGTTTAGGGGTTTAGGGGTGTTAGGGCTACGGGTTTAGGGTTTGGGGTTAGAGGTTTAGGGGTTAGGGGCTGTTAGGGTTTAGGGGTTTCGGGCTTAGGGTTTAGGGGTGTTAGGGTTAGGGCTTTTAGGGTTTAGGGTTTAGGGTTTAGGGTTTCCCTCTCAGCCGCCGACCCGGCTGACCGCTCTCTCGAGGATGATCCCCGCCGTCGTGCAGGAGGCGAGGAGGTAGTCTGGGTCAGTACCTGGCTGGGGCTAAGATTTGGGGTTATAGTAGAAGCCAGAAAGTTGGAACATCATTCTCCTCCTGCCCTTAAGGTAAAGTATAAGGGATCCTAGCACTAATGCTCCTAAAGCCATGTTCCAACTTTCTGGCTTCTACTGTAGAGGTTCCGGTTAGGCGTCAGGGCTGGGGTTTAGGCTTCGGGTTCTGGGTTGTGGCTTCTTTTTCGTTTGAAGGCTCATTTTCCGTCTGCGCCGAGGGGTCTCGGCTTAGGGTTCAGGGCTCAGAGTTTAGGGTGTCGGGTTTAGGGCTGGGAGGGTTCAGAGGCCCTAAACCCTAAACCTGTTCTTAGAATATGTTGGGCCCCACAATGCAGGGAGCTTCTTCCCTGAAGCCCTTCTGTTTTGAGCATAAACAACAACATGGAGGTGGATTTACATTTTGGTATGATCCTTAGAGTACAGACGAAGCACCCTAAATTTAGGATCTATGCTGCAGTGGGGCACATGTGAAGCTTTTTTACTGCGTGCGGCTTAAGCTTTATAGGGGGTGAGGGTCATAAGGGCTTTTCGGTTTGGGGACAGCTATCCCCATAATATAGCCCTACATAAACCCTACATACCCATAAAATCCAAAGACCGGTTTGTAACATGTTTGATCCCTACATAAGTCCATGATAAAACGCACATAAAGCCAGTACGACACCCCACACCCAAAACCCTAAACGCTTGCCTGTCGCGTTCTTGAACTCTTTGAAGAAGGTCGGCGTTGGCCCAATCGAAGAGAAGTCGGTAAAGTTCCTCGTAAAGGCTTAGATGCTTGGGGTGTTCATTGAAAGGAAAGAATTCGAACCCTCACACCGGGCTCAGGCTGGAATCACTGAAGCTAAGGCATCGGGGATAGCAACACATCTGCACAACCTGCTACAGTAAGTCTAATGATACATCCAGGCATTGCTTGGGGATTTCCTTAAAGGATCCGGAAAGGAACCCGTAAAGGGCTTCGGGTTGTAGTGTTGAGGGTTTTAGAGTTTAGGGTGCAAGCCTCAATGCTTACGAGGGGGTGGCCTCATGGTCTCGGTAAAATCGCCCGTCGTTTGCAAAAATAATCAGGGTTTAAAGTCTAGGGGCTTGGGGTTTAGGGTGTAGGGTTTAGGATCTTGCATGAACTCAGACCCTAAATGGTATATTTCTTATTCTGGGCAATGCAGGATTTATATCATCAACAGTTGGGAGCTCCTGTTGGAGGGTCCTTTCATGGAAGCTTCTGCTGTTGGGGGACTAAATTACGAAACCCTAAACTCCACACCGTAAACCCTAACCCAGTTTTCTGAAACTCCCACATCACCACGATTCACCGTGCGGCTGAGGGCTTTTTGGTTCTAGGGTTTACGTGCTTCGAAATTTATCGCCTTTTCAACCCGGGCCCCATCTGTCTCAAAAACCCGTAAGGTTTATAGGTTTCCTACCCGCAAGCCCTACAGGAACCCTACAAAAAAATAACTCTATTCAACCCCTGAGCCCGCAGTCGCTCATATTCCAAGGTGCTGGGTATGATGCCACTGGGAGGGCGCCAGAACATAGTCTCCTGGGTTTAGGATTGTATGGGTTTAGCGTAAAGAGTTTGGGATTTCTGGTTTAGGGTTTAGGGTTATGCTTAGGGTCGATCTCCTGGACGTAGGAGAATACTCACAAGTGGCGACCCTAGCGAAACACCACACGGTTCGAGGCCTGAGTTTAAGGAGCAACTCAGAGCTCAAGCTTGAGGCTAGAGGCAACCCTAAACTCTAAACTTAACCCTGAAACCCAAACTCTAAGCTCTAAGTCGAAATCCAAAGCCCGGAGCAGAGCGAGAGACTCGAAAGAGAGATACATGGAAGCGCATGGGTAGTTCTCACCATTACGGTGCCTGTTAGGGTCCTTCTTGCAAGTGTGCTTTACTACTTTGGGGAGCTAGACAGGGACCCCAACCCTGAACCCTAAACCCTAAACCCTAATTTGGGGATCTAGAAAGGGACCGTCCCCCTTAAACCCTGAACCCTAAGCAAAGTCTATTTTACATAACTCTGCAACTGGCAACTTCGAGACTTCCTTGGGGCTTCAGAGGGCTCCTACCGTGAGGAGCAGAAGGTTCGACTAGGGCCTGCAGGGTTTAGGGGGTTTAGGGGGTTTAGGGGTTTAGGGTGTAGGGTTTAGGGGTTTAGGGTGTGGGGTTTAGGGTTTAGGGGTTTAGGGGTTTAGGGCTTGGGGTTTATGGGTTGCTTTGAACTATCATACCCTGATTGTTGGCACAGTGACCAGAAGTCCATACTAAGCTTGCGGATAACATCCTACACAAGTCGGTTTTGCACCCTGGATGACCCGGAATGAAAAAACCCTATGGCAGTTGAAACCATTTCTTTTTTCAAGGTTTAAACCAGTTCACGGTCCCTAAATGAGATGGCGAGAAGGCCCCACACCCTAAACCCCATGGAAGTTTAAACCCCAAGCCCTAAACCCCTAAACCCTGAACCCAAACCCCTAAACCCTAAATCCCTAAACCCCTAAACCCTAAACCCCTAAACCCCTAAACCCTTTACCCTAAACTCGAAGAAGCTTAAAGGTTTGGGGCTTGCAAGGTCGAGGCACCGTCCGAATTGCCGTTCTCATCGCGCGGGAATTCCACGAGCCAACGTCCCGTGGTCGGCCTCAGCGGATAGACTTGGGGTTTAGGGTTTAGGGTTCCTTAAAGGCTTTAAGGGATCTAGAGGGGTTCCTTTAAAGGGATCCATAAGGGCTCTATCAGGCCTTTAGATTCTTAAGTTCGGGTTTAGGGTTTAGGGGTTTAGGGTTTTAGGGGTTAGCGGTTTAGAGGTTTTGGGGTTTAGGGGTTTAGGGTTTAGGGTTTAGGGGTCTAGGGTGAGGGGTTTAGGGTTTGCGGGGTTGTAGGTTTAGGGTTTAGGGTTTAGGGGGTGAAGGGCGTGGGGCGTAGGGTTTTGGTCTTAGGAGTTTGGAATCTTGAAGACACGGGGGAGCGGGGTACCGGCGCACCAGTTACCCCCTGATCCTGATCCCTAAACCCTACACCATCCTGTACCCTAAACAACAAACCCCCCCTCAAACCACTAGCATGCGGGTTCGGGGCATGGGGTTTAGGTGTGATGTGGTGGTGTCAGGGTTTGGAGCTTGACGGCTTAGTCTTCGAGATTGCACTGCTTCGGGTGTGCAGGGCTTTAGGGTTTAGGGGCTTAGGGCTCACTTGAAGGGGCAGGGGACTTAGTAAGTAGGTTATAAGTAGAGTTATAAGTGCCCTAAATGGAGTTACCCTAATTATAACCCTACTTATAACCAACTTACTAAGTCCCCTGCCCCTTCAAGTAGACCCTAAACCCTAAACCCCATAGATCCCTTTAAGGAACCCCATAGATCCCTTCAAGTATAGGTCTGAGTCTGAGGGCTAGCAGGGCTTTCGGGTTTAGGGCCTTTGGGCTGAAAGCTTTGGGGCACCAGGGCTTCAGAAGGAAGCCCTCTAAACCCTGAACCCTACACCCCTAAAGCCCTACAGTAGAAGACAGAAAGTAGGAACACAGCTTTAGGAGGATTAGTGCTAGGATCCCTGATACTTTACCTTAAGGGCATGAGGATAATGATGTTCCAACTTTCTGGCGTCTACTGTAAACCCTATACCCCTAAACCCCTAACCCCTACACCCCTAATAAGGGCCCAAAAAAGCACATAAGCAAGAATAAGGATAGGGAGAACCCGTTTACACCCCCTTATAATGAAGACAGAAACCCTCAGGAAGCGGCGCGATCAGGATGATGTTTGCAATGAGGTTCAGACGCTCCGCGACAATGGCCTCGGGCAAGTTTGAGCTCTTTCGGGGTCTAGGGTTTAGATTTCAAGGCTTCTTTCGGCTGTTGAGCTTGAGCTCTGAATCGCTTCGGTCGTTCTGTGGCTGCAAAACAAACTATATAGCATGGTGAAGTTATTGCTCAGACAATCACTCAAGGGTCTAGCTTACCTTCAAGCCCTTTAGACGTCCAAAAGCCCCTCAGTTTAGGGTGTAGAGCCGCTTAGGGGTCACAGCTCACAGCCCAGGTGCTTTCTGCAAAGCAATGCCGTCGTCCAACCACGTGCACCCCATCAGCATATCGGTGCCGGATGCCTCGGCGAAGGAGGTGATATGCAGCTGGGGGGTCAGGGCACGGGCACACGGCACCTTCCTACGCCCTGTGTGATAAGTCATGAGGCGCCGACATTGGGCGTTGATGTTGCTTTTAGATGGCGTCTAAAGCCACATTACCAAGACTAGAGGTTGGCTGAGAACTTCAATCTCCGAATCTACGAACGCTCCGCTTCGGAGTTTCTACAAGAAGAACTTCGGGGGCTGCCTCTGGAAACCCACCCCTGTATCTGTTTTCGAGAAGACTTCTCGACGCCAGTTTAGGGTTTAGGGGTCGGGGTTTAGGCTTTAGGGCTTAGGGGTTTAGAAGTTCATTCCTGAGGTTGCAGAGGCAACCCCGGCAAAATAGCCTTAAGGTCCTGAAAATATCACATATAAAAAATCTGACAAGCCTGAAATCCCAGCACCGCATTCCGAAACACTGCTGCGAAAAATCTGCCGAATCTTGAGATTCAGGGCTTGGCAAAAAAAAAAAAAAAAGGTCTCGAAAATTGGACATGGCTTGAGGAGTGATAAGGTTTTCGGTTGAAGGCTACAGCGTTTAGAAATCTTGACTTAAGAATCCCTAAACGTCCCTAAACCCTAAACCCCTAAACCCCTAAACCCTCAACCCCTAGCCCGCTAACCCCTAAAACCCTAAACCCCTAAACCCCTAAACCCCTAAACCCCTAAACCCCTAAACCCCTAAACCCGAACTGAAGAATCTAAAGGCAAAGCACCTTCAAGGCTTGCACGCCGGCCAGGAGGGTGTTTTCCCATCCCGCGGTTGCAGTGGTGAACTCGAAGATTTCGCTGTCCTCAACCACCTCAGTCGCTGGTCGCTCCTACTCCTCCTGCCGGTTTAGGGTTTAGGGTTTTAGGGTTTTAGGGTTTAGGGTTTAGGGTTTAGGGTTTAGGAGCACCACCTCCACCACCACCACCGGCCCAACGACAACGACAAAGACTGCGACCATGTCTACGACGGCGATTGCGACTAGGGCTATGCCTACGGTACCATCACCACCACCACCACTACTATTACTTCTACTCCGGCTGCTGCCGGCGTAGCGGCTGCAGCTGCCGCTGCTGCTGCTACTACGACGACGACTACAACTACTGCTACTACTACTACTACTACTACTACTAGTACTACTCCTGCTGCTCCTACTACTTATTACTTACTACTTACTACTTACTGCTTTCTTACTTACTTACTTACTTGCTTACTTACTTCTTACTACTTACTGCTTACTACTTACGACTTACTACTTACTACTTACTACTTACTACTTACTACTTACTACTACTTACTGCTTACTACTTACTACTTACTAGTTACTCTTACTACTACTACTACTACTACCACTACAACAACAACTACTACTACTACTACTACCACGACTGCTACTGCTACTACTACTACTACTACCAGCACTACTACTACTACTACTACTACTACTACTACTACTACTACTACTACTTCTACTACTACTGCTACTACTACTACTACTACTACTCTGCTACTCTGCTACTCTGCTACTCTGCTACTCTGCCACTCTGCCACTCTGCCACTCTGCCACTCTGCGACTCCTCCTACTACTACTACTACTACTACTACTACTACAGCTACGGTAACTAGTAGTACTAATAAGTAGTACTACTAGCACTAGTAGCACTAGTAGTACTAGTAAAAAAAGTAGTGCTAGCAGTACCAGTAGTACGTGCTCTGGACCAGAATGCCACGACGACGGAGATGTTGACGCAGACCAGAACGGCGAACATCACTCTCTTGGCGACGACTTCTACAATGGTGATTACTTCTGCATCTGCAACTACCGCCCCACGAAGCCACGAAGACGACTACGACCGAAACAACGCGCACTCCTGATGCTACGACGGCAGCTGATGTAACTGGTAGCGTTGCTATTGCATACAAGAAAAGTTCAAAGATCGAGCTGGAAGCCCCGTAAGTCCAGGTTTCAACGTCTCCATGTTTCTGCTTCAACAAGGTTCACTGGGGTTTGTGCTTACCAAGCCACGTCACCAAGTTCTGTGCATGAGTGTTGTTCGATGTCATTACGTGTTTAGTAAGGGCTTGGAGTTGAATTACTACTATTGGCTATCAGGGGTATACGTCGGGGTCCTTACAAAAGTGTGCATAGGTGTGCAGCGGCTCCTATATCAGAAGTGCTTGGCACGCGATCCACCTGGTCGTGTGAGCTGATTTACGAAAGAAACACGCAATGAGAAGTAGACGATCAGACACCCAGGCCGAGAACAGTGAATCACCACATCTCACCAATCCCTTGCGCAAACCAAGCCGCAATGTGGAATACCAAGCCTAACCTGTAACCTTCAACCTATTAAGCCTTGAACCCTAAACATTAAACCCGCTAAACCCCCAACCCTGAACCCTTAATAAGTTATAAGCCCTCAACCATAAACCTGAAACCCTCACCATGACCTCCTGCTAGGGCCCCGGACAAAGCCGAACGATTTTGCCCTCGCGATCGACTCGCCGCAGGTGAAGTCCGTGAATGCATTCCCTGTTTGGCAGTTTGGGTTTAGGGGTTTAGGGCTTAGGGTTTACATCCTAAATCCCTAAACCCCTAAAACCCCTCAACCCTAAAACCCTAAACCCAAATCCCCAACCCCTAAACCCCAAAACCCGTAAGCCCTAAACCTCTAGGAACACATAAGAGCTCCTCCAATGTACCCAAAGGGGCTCCTTTTCATTGGTCCGGTTCTGTAAGGGTTTCGGGTTTTAGGGTTTAGGGCTTAGGGCCTAGGGTTTAAGGTTTAGGGGTTTAGGGTTTAGGGTTGAGGGTTTAGGGTTTAGCAAGTTTGAAGTTTTCAGGCTTTTAGCGTGCAGATTTAGAATTTAGGGCTTAGCATTGTGTAGGTATGGTAGCCTCCAGCTATACCTCGAGGAGAGGATGCAGAATGAGCTAGGATGGTTTAGGGCTTGGGGCGTTGATGGGCAAGGGCACGGGGCAAAGCTCGGTCGCTAAGAAACTCAAGAATAAAGGTTCTGCGGTATACCTAGGCATAATGAAGACATGTTGCTAAATAAGTATTGCGGCATCGGAGCAAGGTTTCAAATCTCGATGCCACGTGTCACGTCTCGGCTACTACTGCCACGGCTCTGCTGCTATGCAAGAAAGCCGAAACCGGTATTGTTACTGTAACATGCTTGCTCTTTTTGCCACTTTTACAATTACTGATACGGATTTACTGATATTGTTGTTATCAATTACGAGTAATACTACGGCTGCGGCTTTTATGACCATTCGTAGTAGTAGGACAAATAGTGCTGTTTACATAACACCCATACCCTGAAACAAGTTCAGTTTAGGTCCCGGGTTTAGGGCGTAATTAAGGTTTCAAAAATCTATTCCAGTTCGCCAACTTTGCTGACAGGCGCGTTTGTCGACCTCGGGGCCCATTAGAGAGGGGTAGTCGTGCAGCTATGCAACTACCAGCTGCTGTTGCAGCTGGAGCCTACGCTGATGCTCGCAGTGGTGCCGTCGTGTTGCTGCTGTCGATGCCCTTGCCCTCCTCTTCATCCTACCCGTATTACCCCTGCTTACTACGCTGTCATGATCAGCGTCATCTCCACTACACTATACTTCTCCCTACTGCTACAACGACGACCGCCAACATTACGACCGGTGTTTATATCAGGGCCTACTCCCAGCTCCGGTCCCACGCCCGCCTGTGTTCCTGAAGAATGCAAACTTCCTGTTGGGAAGACGATTCTCGAAGGTCATGATATGCCTGAAGAAAACGGGCACGGTGCGGGCGCCAAAACTTCGCAAGGTACATTAGCAATGCAAATGGGAAACCAGGTTGACACACCCATAAGCACCCTTCTAGACTCTAGACACTCACTATGAAGTAGCTTAGCAGGCTTAGCAATGACGCGAGTCCCTCAGACAAAAACAGGGCGTGTTAACCGAAGAGCCCGAAGACCGATCCGGAACAAGCCTTGGGCCAACACTTACACAAGTTTAGGGTTTAGGGTTTGGGGTCTAGAACGTGTGAGCTGCTGCAGATATAGCACCTATGTTGCACAGCTTGTTGCACTCTTGATACTGAACAAAGAAACAGGATCACAGCACGGTTAGTAAACATCATCAGAAACAGAAATGACATAAACATACACACAAGACGGCACGTTAGATGCTCGGACAGATAACGGCATTGTTGCGAGTAGTTTGTAAAACTACTACTGTAGGAGTCTTTTTGCTAAGCTTGCTGTAATCACTTCCGCACTTGCTTTATCAGGATGTGATACCTCAACTTCAGAAGCCAATCCAACCTAGGTCAACGTGGTAATGGTAGTGGTAGTGGTAGTAGCAGTAACAGTGGCAGTAGAAGTAACAGTAGCAACAGCAGAGGCAGCGGCACTAGCAGTAGCAGTGGCAGTAGCAGTGTAGTAGTAGTAGTAGTAGTAGTAGTAGTAGTAGTCTAGGTAGGTAGGTAGGTAGGTACGTAGGTAGGTAGAAGTAGGAGTAGGAGTAGGAGTAGGAGTAGGAGTAGGAGTAGGAGTAGGAGTAGGAGTAGGAGGAGTAGGAGTAGGAGTAGGAGGAGTAGGAGTAGGAGTAGGAGTAGGAGTAGTAGGAGTAGGAGTAGGAGTAGGAGTAGTAGTAGTAGTAATAGTAGTAGTAGTAGTAGTAGTAGTAGTAGTAGTAGTAGTTGAAGTAGTAGTAGTAGTAGTAGTAGTAGTAGTAGTGGTGGTCGTAGTAGTAATAGTAGTAGTAGCAGCAGTAGTAGTGGTAGTAGTAGTAGCAGTAGTGGTGGTAGTAGTAGTAGTACATAGTAGTGGTAGCAGTAGAGATGCAGCAGGAGGTGAAGCAGCAGCAGTTGCAGCAGTTGGTTGTTGTTGTCGTTGCTGTCGTGGTATTCGTCGCTGTTGGTGGTGGTGATGTTGCTGATGTTGAAGAAGCAGAGAGGAACACCAGCAGGCGGTAAAAGTCTTTACAATCGTTGTCCCTGCTACCTGTTGCTGCGTGCAAGCACCATGCCGCTTGAGGCCGTAATCACTACTACATTTCGCCCTTTGCTTTTATTTCTGCCGATACTGAAACCCGCACCACAGAACCGAGGAGCTGGTAGACGCCGGTCGCATAATCTGCCGAAGGAACCATAACGCCAAACTGGTATCCTTGCACGCTGGCACTAGAAGGTATGGGATGGGAACATCGAATCCTCAACGACCTAAAATGCCAACCCTGACCCAGACCATTAGCACCTTCAAGCCTCAACCTCGCAAGGGCCTGGTGCTTTAGGGTTTTAGTTTCGGGTGTATGGGCTTCAGGTCATGGCTTGAGGGTGTTAGAGCTTTAGGGTTTGGGAGTATAGGCTCCATGCTAGGAACGTCCCGCTTCCGGCAATGGTTACCACAAGGGTCTTGTTCAGGTGTTACTGCTCCATGCTTATAAATAAAGCTGTAGAAGCACCATACGCACCCACCTGCTGCAACCAGCCCAACCAAACAGTATGACACTGCCCCCCCATCAAAGCCACAACAAACCCCGGACGAAAAGAAACTCAACCCTAAATCATACCTCCCTAGACCCTTGTAGAACATCGAGAAAACCCGAACCCTTAGAAGTACCCCTTTCAAGGAATCCTGCATGCAGCCCAAATCACTAGAAACTTTGTAGAACCCTGGTAGACCCTTTTGTTTCCAAATCCTAAACCGTAAGATTTCCTCCTAAAACACCAAAAACATCCTCAAAAACTACAGTCGCCTTGTATAGTCACCCCCCTACATGCTCGGCTCGTGTGTCTTGCCGCTTCGACGACATTCGCGGAATCTTACGTTAGGGTTTTAGGGCTTTTATCTTGTAAGTTGTAACAAACCAATTCCAAGTGCACTACATTCCACGCGGTGAGCCGGGCAGAAGTCGTCGTCAAAGAACTCTGGCACGAAGCTTGCTCGTACAACACCGGCCATGTGATGAACAGGCCCATTGCTTGCAGCGAAAGGTGCTGATATAGTTGCCTTAATAATTAGAACGGGGTTTGGGGCTCCTTTATAGTATAAGCATAATCAGGAACCCTAATTATGGAATACTGTTGGTAACTGTTTAGGCTTCTATATTACACGAACCACTTCGATCGGCAATGCTCCGAATCCCGTCTCGCCCAATGTCGCCAGGTCGAAGCATCTGCTTCAGAGCCTAATCAAGACGTTTCGCGTGGAGGTTGCATACGTGACATTTTTGTATATGCACTTGTGCCAGTTGCTGGAGACGTCGGCATTATCCCCGAAACAGAGTCCACAGGCAATCTGTTGCCGAAGCAATGCCAAAAATGCAGCATCTGCCCCTCTGCGGTGTCTGGAGCAGTAGCTCCGCGAAGGCGAAGAAAGAGGCACCAAGGAGTTATGCTGAAGCGTCTGTTCTGCAAACGGTGGTCACAAGGCCTAAGACTGCACCTCGCTGTCGGGTTTCTGGGGGGTGTATAGTCGAAGCCAGAAAGTTGGAACATGGCTTTAGGAGGATTGGTGCTAGGATCCCTTATACTTTGCTTTAAGGGCATGAGGATAATGATGTTCCAACTTTCTGGCTTCTACTATAGGGGTTTAGGGACTGCATCTCGGCCTTCGGGTTGCAAAAGGAGCTTCCGCACTTTCCTTCGATTTCTAGGGAACCCTTACCCATAACCCACCTTACTAACCCTACTTACTAAGTCAAAATAGGGTTTAAGGATTTGAGGGCTTCAGGTGTGTTAGAGTATACGGCTTCGGGGTTTGGGGGGGGGTTATGCTTTAGGATTTCAGGGGCTTCAGGGTTTAAGTATACGGTCTAGCCGGACATCAGCCCCCAAACTCGACGGCCTCGGCGCCAAACCAATGAAAGAGCACCGGGAACATGCATGGCACTGTGGTGGGAGGACAACGCGGNACGGTCTAGCCGGACATCAGCCCCCAAACTCGACGGCCTCGGCGCCAAACCAATGAAAGAGCACCGGGAACATGCATGGCACTGTGGTGGGAGGACAACGCGGAAAGAGCAACTCCTTACAGGAGACCTTGAAGGAACCCTAAACCCTAAACCCCAAACCCTAAACCCTAAACCCTCAACCCTAAACCCTAACTGTAAACAGTTCGGCCCTGAAGCGCCAAACCCTAAGCATCGTTACCCCCCCCCCCCATATACCCTAAAATCCTAAAACCCTGAACCCTAAATCCCTAAACCTTGAAAAAACTGAACTCTAAAATCCTAAGCACCGAAATCCTAAACCCTACACCTTAAAATCCTAAACCCTAAACCTTAAAATCCTAAACCCTAAACCTTAAAATCCTGACCGCTAAACCCCTACACTGGGCTTTTAAGTAACCAGGGAGAAAAAAGTATAAACTTTTGTTTCATAATGGTTCCTTTAAGAAAAAAGTATTAAAGTATGGTCCAGTACACCCTAAAACCCTAAACCCTAAACCCTAAACCCCAAAGAGATTTAAAATTAAAGTATGGTCCAGTACACCCTAAAACCCTAAACCCTAAACCCCAAAGAGATTTAAAATTAAAGTATGGTCCAGTACACCCTAAAACCCTAAACCCTAAACCTCAAAGAGATTTAAAATTAAAGTATGGTCCAGTACACCACCCAAAACTAACTTTCAAGGCCGAGGTTTCCCCAGCGAGGCACCCCGAGGTCAACCAGCCCGTACCTCAGTGAAGAGAAGGGCTATAGTAGAAGCCAGAAAGTTGGAACATGGCTTTAGGAGGATTAGTGCTGGGATCCCTTATACTTTACCTTAAGGGCATGAGGATAATGACGTTCCAACTTTCTGGCTTCTACTGTAAACCCTATACCCCTAAACCCCTAACCCCTACACCCCTAATAATTGGTGCTAGGATTCCCTATACTTTTCCTTAAGGGCATGAGGATAATGACGTTCCAACTTTCTGGCTTCTACTGTAGATGGGTCAAAAGAGATTAGGGCTGCTTGGGGTTTTCGATTGAGGGTTTTCGTGCTTAGCGCTTCAGGGTTTTTGAAGGGTTTAGAGTTTTAGGGTTTAGATTTTTTAGGATTTAGGATCTAAGGGCTTCAGGGTTTTTGAAGGGTTTAGAGTTTTAGGGTTTAGATTTCTTAGGATTTAGGATCTAAGGGCTTTAGAATTCTAGGGCTTTAAGTGTTTTAGGATTAGGGTTCAGGGTGTCCTGTAAGGGCACCTACATTGGCCACTACAAGGGTTACTATCATAAGGGCTTCTGGGAGTTTGTGGCTTAAGCTTTGGGTCTGGAGCTGGGTTCCTTTAAAAGGCATTAAAGGCTTTAGGGAGCCTGTGTAAAGTTTGGGGATTCCTTTGCTGCTCGAGGGGCTTTGGTGCGATTCTATACACCTTCCAAGGGTGTCTTTACACCGGTTGATTTTGAAAGTTAGAGTTGGTCAAGCTTTTCAGAGGGCTTAGGGCCTAAGGTCGTGCCTTGTTTAGAGAGGCTCTGAAGCCTCTGGCTGCTTGGAAGCTTCTGGTCTACGGAGCCAGAACAATGACCTACCCTATACCCCCCTTAGAACCATAATAAACATAATATGTTTAATGCCCTCTGGGGTTTTATATGAACAAAAAGAAGTAAAAACATAATTCCTAAGGAGACTATAACCCTAAACCCTAAACCCTAAACGTATATAGTACCCGGACCTGTTAAACTGGTGCCGAAGTTAGCAGCTTTTGAGCCATTGCTCTCAAAGGAATCACGGCGCCGGCGTTTAATTAGGGTTTAAGGTTTAGGGCGGGGGCTTCTCGAACGGGTTTCCGCCATTGCAGCGGCTGCTTGCGCAAAGCGCGCGATCTGCAGTGTCACTGTAGAACAGGCGAACAGCTGTGCATTGAACCATATCTCACGTGCACAACGCCGAGTCCAGAACATGCTCTGCCAGGCCTACCATTGAAAAGTCCTCCACTGTAGCAAAAATAGGTCCAAGACCTACGTAGTTGAAATAGGTGGGGCCCACAGTCACACCCCTCCAAAGTTCTGGGGATTTAGTTTAGGGTTTGCATATTGCTGCTGATTTCGAGCTTACGACACGTGGGCTTACTTTTTGGGCCTTAAGGGTTAGAGAAGGGTTTGGGTGTACAGCCCAGTGTAACTACGAATAGTATCGGTAGTGAGTTCGGTCCCGATTTTGAGCAAAGCCCTGGACCCTTAAAGACCTAATGCCCTAAACCCTGAAACCTTGCACATACGACTCTAAAGCCCTTAATTGCCCTTAATCCAAAGGTGGTGCCGGGGCTTCGAGGGTAGGTTGTGCTGCCAGGCATTGCCGGAACCCTAAACCCTAAACCCCAATATAGGGGCCATAATGATTAGAATATGGTTTGGGGGGGTTAACATATACCAAAATTACCATAGTTATAATAAGGAACTTCCCAAATAGTGTAATAGGTAATTATGAAAGCCCCTATAGAAAACCAGTGTGTCACGAAGATTCCGGCTCGAAGGATGCAGATGTGAAGCGTAGAATCTGGGGTAATGTATGGGCCTTAATAACTAGAACAAGGCTCCTTTACTGGGTCCTTTCCGGGGGGTCTATAGGGGATCTATAGTAGGGTTCGATGTGAGGGGCCTTAACAATTAGACTAGGGTTTGGGGGGGCATACTTTTACTGTAACTATAATAAGGAACCCCCAACAAAGTACAGGAATATGAGTTCCGCTTCGAGAACAGGCCGACGAGGGAAAGCTCGGAGGGCTTCGGCAAACCCTACCTGTAGCCGAAAGAACCTACTTTTTTGAGGGCTCCTTACTATGGCTTCTACCTATAATTCCTTGAAAATCCGGGTCATTTGTGGCTATGTAAGGTAAGCTCTGAATCCCGAACCCAAACATAAAATTCCTTAAAGCTGTAACCCGACAGGGTAAGCCAAACCCTGACCCCGCAGGAACTATTGTTAGCAGCAGAACGCACGGACTTTTTGTTCACTTGAGCCAATGTCGTAACGTAGGTAAAACACTAATATACGTACACAAAAGGATTAAAAACACCCCCCGCGCATTGGAGCG
>BGNK01005637.1:0-36151 GCA_003297005.1 Symbiodinium sp. clade A Y106
AGGTAAAAGGCCAAAGTCAAGGCGCCACAGCTGAATCCACAAGCGAAGAACGCCAATGAAAGCAGGAGCGACCCCGAGCAGTGGGCGGGACACACAAGGCCAAACCAGGAGTGCCCAGAACCCCACTGCCAAAAGCCAAGGACCTGAGGGAGAACCTCCCACAAACCCATCTACCCTGAAGCTTGAGAGCGGCGCAGGAAATCACTCATCCTTAGTGCACAAGGGTTGCTAGACGGGTTGCTAGACGGGTTGCTATATATAGGGTTGCGGGTGTAAGATCTTAGGGAATAGGGTTTGACACTTAAGCGTTAAGGGTTGTAGAGTCAAAGATTCAGAGTTTGAAGTGGCAGAAGCTGGGTGTTCAGGATTAGGCTTTGGGTTTGAGCGCAACGAGGTGATACCCTTGGACGTTCGATGCAGGCTTAGTCACCCCTCTGCCGACCGTCTTTGATTCTCTGATGCCATGCTTTGGGAAGTTGCCATTTCACCACAACAAGTTTGAGAAGACCAGATGCCAATCAGTAATTTCTAGCCGCTCAGTTCGGAGCTCGGCGACGACCCTTCGCTCCAAGGGCCGAAAGCCTTAAACCCTAAAACCACAACAGCGAAAGCTTCAGTCGAAATATGGTTTGCCGAAGCCCTGAACCCGAAACTCTAGAGCCCTAAACCCCGGAAACTCCAAAAGCCTAAAGCGCAAGACCCTACAGCTGAAGCCCTAACCGAAAACTATCCAAAAACAAATCCTAAGAACCCCTTCCGGACCGGTATCGGAACCCCTACTACGGAACCCTATTTCCTATAATAGAACCCGGCTCTCTGTTAAACAACCCAATTATTGAGCCCTCAATGGAGCCCTTTAACGGCGAGGCTTCCGGGCCTCGCCGAGGTGTGCGTGGAAACGGTAATTACAAGCCTCGGCGGCCGCATTTCCGGCACGGGACTCGGGCAGATGTCATGGTCTCTGTTGTTGGGTCCGAAGTTTCGGACTGGATAATAACGCGAATAACACGACAAATGCTAGAAATACAGAAAGAGTATCAACGTTAAAGGAAGAGTTAGTTGGTTCGTCTTAGATGATACTACCACTAGTAATTTCAGATTTCAGAGGTTCTGGTTCACACCTTCGAGGTCTCGCTCTTCAGGCGTAGGATTCCAGCCGTCAAGTTTTAACAACAAAAATAGGCTTTTGTGGTATGTTACAATTTGTGCATAAAAAACCTGAAAAATAGTTTGGGGAAATCTTAGGCTACTGTTCTCGGCTGTGTGACTTGATGGCTCTGTGCTGCGGCATTGAGAGGCTTGGGCCTAGGCTGCCAGTAACCTTGCCTTGATTTGGCGGGAGATCTTGCAACACAGACCGTTGCCTGCGCTATGTTACGTTAGGATGAGATTCAACATGGTGTGTCTTCGTGACTGGCGGAATAGAAGAGCCGCAAATACTTAGCAGTTCCTTTCGTTGCAACCCCATTAAGCATTGCATGCCAGCCGTACCCGAGAACCTCCCTTCTGGCTCTTAAGGCCGAAATTTTGGGGGGAAGGACCTCGGGGGCATCATTGGAGGCTGAGAACGTCTGAAGCCTCCGGCGGAAGTGTTTGCCCCCGCACGCTGTACTGCCGTGCCATCCTTTCATGGAGAGATGGGGCAGGACGGTTTCCAGGGCCTTGAGTTTGCTCGGCTTTTTGTTGCTATCCGCATAGCTAAGGAACCCCAGATTCAACGCATCGGGCTCAGATCGCAGCGGTGCAGCTACACTGATGGATTCCGAAACGCCAGGGACTACACGGCACCAAAGCCGAGAAAAAAAAAAAAAAACGGGCCCTGACAGCACCGGCAGCACCGGGACACATCACAGTAGCACATCGTACCCAAATAGTGCCGCAAAGCCACAACGAACAACGAAACTTAAACCGCTGACAAAGCGCACTAGCACTTCGGCAAGAAACGCTTAAACCCAAATGCCCTGAAAGCTCATTCCACCCCAAAAACCCACGGTCGTACAACAAAAGTGAATCACCGTAACCCTTATGCTAGAAGAAAGGAGCATCGAAACCCAGGCGAAGAACTTCGTGTTTGACGGGGTGTACACTCTCTCTGGGGCGGCAGTGCATCAAGGCCATCTTGCAGGATTGCAGGATGGCTCGACGATGATGATCGGCTACCAGAGATAAGCAGGCTTTTGGGGTATAGTATACTCTAATTATAATAGGGAGCCCCCAAACCTTTATTCTAATTGTTAAGGTTCCTACACTATTGACCCCTATTATAGTATCCCTTATGGTAACTAACCCTTATAGACCCCTTCAAAAGAACCCTATTCTAATTACTAAGGTCCCTACATTACCAGAGATAAGCACGGATCAAGGCTGCCTTCGGCGACGGCAATGCTCCGGAGCCTCAGCAGCTGAACGTGAGGCAGCTCTCAGCTCTTTCAGGATCTGCCAAAGACTCTGAGGGTTCCCTACAGTGGGGTTTAGGGTTCAGGGTCTACAGTAGCGTTTTGGGTTTAGGGTTTAGGGGGTTGGTTTAAGGGCTTAGGGGTTTGAGGCTTGGGGTGTTGGGTCTCAGGTTTCGGGCTCGTAAACCCAAAAAACGTGCACCAAGTGCTTCGACCCTGAACCCACAAGACCCCGACCCCCGAAAGCCCAAAAAATGTTGTCATGTTGACACTGTCTTATCAGTATGGGCAGTCATAATGCTGAAATTCTGCGAGAACAGTGTCTGTCGTGAGTATTACTACGAGCTTTGCCGGGATACTGACCTATGCTGCTAAAACTGCACCGGTGTTGGCCACGGACGGCGGTTTGCCGACATTGACTATCACAATAGTGCTGAACGCGACTACTAGCACAAACTACAGCTACCCTGGCCACGATACTCCTTGTAAACCCATCGACTCATCTACACCCCTTCACTCTGAACATCCCTCAGCCCTAAGCCCTAAACATCCCGAAACTCAAAGCCAAAACCTAGGATCCCAACATGCCCAAGCGCCCTTCGTCCTAGGCCCTAGGCCATTGTGGCCACTTCTAGCTTGGGCATCCCAAGGCTGTAGCCGGCAAAGGCCAGGTCCAGACTGGCAGGCTTCTCCTTCCGTCGGAAGACGTCGAGTTTTGGGGATCGGGTCCTTGTAATACTTTCGTTAATCGAAAAGGAAGAGCAATCATGGCTTAGGGCTTTGGGTGCCGGGCTTTTCCATAAACAGAGTTTAGGGTGTTGGGTTCAGGCCTTAAGGCGTCGGAATTGTACCACGAAATTGTCGAACAATCCATAACAATGGCGGATGTCGCATACTAGCATATGCTGAAGCCGACCAAAGCTTTTTAAAATCACATATTATAATAGTCATCTGGGACATGTGACGATGCACAATGATATTGGTTCAGATAGACGTGTCAGGACCCATGCGAGGTTGGATTAAGATGTCATCCTGCACGCAAGAGGTTTCTGCAGGTGAACCCGATGCTACATCACAGTCTCGCATTAGTTCATACTATACATAAGAAAGACTGCATCCCACATTCCTGTGAGTACGCATCTCCTTTATCGCGCCCTGCAGCCGGGCGCGCTGCGTGGAGTTCCGATCCTTGTCGTTTGGCTTTTCCGGGCTTTCATCCAAAAAAAACCTCCCCCAAGGTCGAGGAGCAGGGCGGAGGAGGCTGAGGTACGGTTTCCCAGATCTGTGAGGCCTGCAGGGCTTTGCTCAAAAGCTGCCAGGCATCGAATTCGGCAGTGGCCTGGGAGATCATACTCAGGCTGTCCTGGCACGCGCCCGAACCGCTGAACTCTCACCCATTCACGAATCCCGCGAGGCAGCCAAGAAAGGGCTTTGGGTCGAAGTTTCTTTTGTCAACAGTGGTGCTATTACTCAGACGGCTATTGCAGAACTGACTCTTCTTGCTGCTGTTCTCATAGTACTGTTCTGTAGCCGATTATAAACACGCATGTCTCATTTAATTTACTGTTTTGTCGCTGTTGTTATCTTCACCATGGTACTTGTATGAACTATTACAAATAGTACCAGAAGTGGCAGCAGTAGCCGTCGTTGCAATAGTAGTTGTTGTCGTTGCGGCTGTCGTCATGGTCGTAGGAGTCGTAGTAATAGCAGTATCAGTAGTCGTCATCGTCTTAGTCGCTGCTCGCTGCTCGCTGCTCGCTGCTCGCTGCTCGCTGCTCGCTGCTTGCTGCTCGCTGCTGGCTGCTCGCTGCTTGCTGCTTGCTGCTTGCTGCTTGCTGCTTGCTGCTTGCTCTTGCCGTTGCTGTTGCTATGGTTGCTGCCGTTGTGGCTGTAAGGTCTCTTTAGGCTGAAGTATGAAGGCTCGGGCTCTTGCACAAGAGCCCCTCTGCGCAAGATTCAGGCTTTGGAAGCAGCATAATACTACCTTCTCGATCCGGGTCCATACTCGCTTGACTTCGTTTTCGGGTGTAGCTTGTAGGGGCCGATGCAGCTTGGGTTTGGACTGTTCCTGGGCTGCACAGTTCTTCCATGCCACAATGCAACTTTCGTTCTTGGCCCTTGAGGCAAAGCCCAGTCAAGGTCTCCAGCTTGTGCGAAGCCTAGGACCAAGGAACTTCTCGGTCAGCGAGGCATAAGAGAGATCCCGATCTCTCTCAGAGTCTGCACTAGGTAAGATTCTCTCAACTGAATGTTCATGCAAACTCCGTGAGGTTCAAGACCAAGCCCGAACTTTACAGCTCCACTGGCCTGCTCTGCTGGTCCCGTTCTCCAACATTTTGCAAAAACCAACAGCATCACACGCATCCAATGTTGCCAGCGCTGCCGCGTTAAACGCCTCGGAGGTCAACTTGCAGGTCGCGCTGATGCCCTGAAGGCGACGCGGACGTCAAGCTTCGGGGATCGATGTTTATCACGATCACGTGGCTCATCCTTGTTGTGACTATGATCACGGCTTTTGATTCCAGCAGCAGCACTTGTTGTCTTCTTGTTGCTGTCCCCATGCTGGTGACGATGGCGGGATGTCCTGATGCGGTCTGAACTACAGTGGGGCTCACTTGTTCAGAATGGGAGGCTCGGGTCCAACAATCCAACAAGTCAAGCAGAGCAAATCTCAAACTCTCGAGCCCCTGAGCCTCCCAGAGCCTCCCAGAGCCAAAGCCCGGAGAGCGAAGACTTTCGGAATTTTCTTGCTCTCCCTAAGTTCTTGGCCCCCTAAACCCTGCCATCTCAGACCCTTGTCACCCAAACCCTAATGAGGGGCCTAAATAATTACCAGTACTATTTTGGGGTTCCTTTTTCTCCTGATAGTGCAAGGGGCCCCAAAACCCTATTCTAATTATTAAGGCCCCTATATTAAACCGATGCCTGCACACTGGCAAGCCGCTGCTCGGCATCGGGATGCCCGCGCGCCCCAGCCTGCAGCTGCTCGGGAGTTTAGGCCTGAAGAAGGCTTAGTTTAGGGTTTGGGGTTTAGGGGTTTAGGGGTTTAGGGGTTTAGGGGTTTAGGGGTTTAGGGGTTTAGGCGTTTAGGGGTTTAGGGGTTTAGGGGTTTAGGGGTTTAGGGGTTTAGNCCAAGCCCCTTCGGTTTAGGGTTCAGGTTTAGGGGTTTAGGGGTTAGGGGTTTAGGGGTTTAGGGGTTTAGGGGTTTAGGGGTTTAGGGGTTTAGGGGTTTAGGGGTTTAGGGGTTTAGGGTCAAGCGTTTAAGATGGACTATGAGGATTTGGGGTCTAAGGTTGTACTTTGGTGTTTAAGATTTGAAGAACGGCAGTAGGCCCGAACCGTCCAACCATATCCGACGCGTGACAAGCCAGACTCTCTTCGAAACGTGTTTTGGGATCACTGAAACCCTCCCTCTCCGGAGGCCTCAAGATACCACCTCCGGCAACAGCGAGCCACGGCCCCTGAGTCCTCTGGCTTTTGCACAACTTGAGTCTGAAGCTGGACCAGCAGACTGTCAGGTTCACACAGGCCTGTCCTCTTCCCTGGCAGCACAACTGCCTTCCAGCTGCAATCGCTCAACCTTCAGAACGGCTTCTGTGGAGTTACAGAACCTTCGCTTGATGTGGAACCAAGATATGAGTTCGGTTTAGGGTTTGGGGTTTGGGGTTAGGTTGTAGGTTTTAGGGCTTAGGGTTTAGGGTTTAGGGTTTGGTCCGGTACGTTCGTCCTCGTTTTGGCTCCACTGGTCTCAGAAAGCCTGCTCGAAGATGCGATGCTGTGGTGCACTTCAGGCAAACTTTGCGCACATGGGCTTCTGTCAGCAATGTCAAACTGTAGGCCACCATAGTTAACCCAGGAACCTTGAGTTGTCCTACATTCATGGAAGCGGCGAATGTGAGATCGGGTGTGATATTTGCAAGCTCTCCCGAAAGACTATGCTGGCTCCAGTGAGCTCCCTGCAAGACGACCCAGTCCCAATGCCTCAAGACGGACGGCTTTCCTCCTGCGGCCTTGCTGGCCCTGCCGTGAACCCGAAAAGCCCGAGCCATGTGAGCCCTGAAGCCGAAGCCCGAGACTTTTAGCACTTCGTGCCGAAGGCACGTCCCCGAGCCACAGCGGCGCCCAGGTGCTGCCGGCGCTTGTGGCGGCACCTGAGGCAGGTTCTAACTGGGCTTTGCCTTCGGGTCTTCGGGCTGGGGCAGTCCAATCACACCTTCGACGTGCGGAAGACAGGAACTGACAAGGTGGCGGATCTCCGGCCTTGGGTTTCGGGCTTCAGGGCTTGAGGATCTAAGGTTCCGGCTGCCTGGGTTTCCGGTCAAGACTTGCCAGAAGTGCTCGAGGTGTAACTAGCATCTGGAGCAAGCCCAACGTGCGGGCTGATTCAACATGCAACCGGCGACACCATCTCCGAAGTTGTGGACTCCTATTTCAAAAGGAGGGACCCATTGCAAAGTCGACGAGAGCCTACGGCCGCCTCAACATCTTGGGCAGGCTTTGGGCTTCTACTGCTGCGGAATTCCCGAATTCCAGGGCCTATGCTCAGGCTCCGACGCAACGCGCGGAACATGCGGGTTGCATCCAAGGTACCTGCTTTGAAGGCAACTTGCAGAGCAGGCACAAGAGGGCCCATTTGTGGGGGCATACAAGGGTTTTGTGGGTCCCATGGTGGGGGTATGGTCCGATATGGTGATTCTAGTTGCCGGGGCCCTCCAAGCAGCCCCTCCATCTTCGCCCCCGCCAACCGAAAGATAGGTCGAATCTGGGCTACAAGCTTTCATGGAGTCACAAGGATTGATTCTTTGGAGCCTGCAGATGGACATCCAATATTCGGAACGCATCCCCTTCCAGGTCCGGGATGTCTGGTGAATGTCAGGAATCTTCGAAAATCGGTCCTCCATTTGTCGGCCGAAGCCCGAAGTCCCAAGCTAGAAGAACCAAGCCGAGCAGGATCTTTCATAGTCCGACCTGTCATTCCACCAGCAAGCAGGGCGTCGGCAAGGTGTGCCTTCGCAGGGGCCGGCGTCAGTGCAGAGGCTTGGGCTTTGGCCAAGGTTTTTATGCGGTCTTATAGGGCCCGTCGGCTCCGGGTTGTTATGCGATGAGTCGGGGGAAGGCCATCTAAGGTGTCCGGATTGTGAATTGGCCTGCATGCAGAAATGGAATGTTCTTCAACGACGACAGGGAAACCACACGGTTTGCATGCTCCCCCTGTCGGCTTCTTGGACAATCAGGATTTACTAGGGCAACAAGGATCTCCGACTACGTAGCCAAGGCAGAGGAGGGGGAGGAGGAGGAGGATGAGGAGGAGTAGTGGGAATAGGAGGGGGGGTAGTAGTAGCAGTAGTAGTATAGTAGTAGTAGTAGTAGTAGTAGTTGTTGTTGTTGTTGTTCAAAGCAAACAAAACAAGTCGTAGCAACCGGCCTCCTTGTCACTGCGGGAGAAGGTGAGCCTGATCTCTTCGTCGCTTGCAACGACCTGGAAAGTCCCGTCGGTCGGTTGCGGTTGCCCTACCTCCGGCCTCTTGACCTATGAACTGAGCCTAGACACCTCCTAAAGCGATACCCAAATCCAGCAGACCTCATCAGAAAATTCGGCTTCAGGGGGATTTGAACCCCGCCTGGGAGAATCGAAGAATCTGCAAGATCATGTTGGCCTTCACGTGCAGACTTGCGCGCTTCCGGTGTGAGGTTTTCGGACAGGATGGATATTGAGGTCTCAGTTTGCCTGGCCTAGTCACCTAGTCCGTGCCGATCCCATAGAAGCAGTAACCCCCAAGTCCTCTCCAACACGGACTCTTCAGGAGCCAGTGCAGAGAACAGCCTGCTCGAAGACAACACGTCCGCCTTCACTCCCAGAGTATACTGCAACTGTGCTGTCCTCGAGATCAGCCCTATACAACCTCAATGAATACATTACACGGAAAGACTTTTTGCTCACAATCCGCTTGTGGCCAAAAGGACAAACAGTTGGCACCTCAGCACCCACCACTGCTTCGCTGGGCTGCGCGGGCTGCGCCTGGAGGCTTAGGGCCTTCAGGCTTCCTTCTCAACGGCCGGAGCATTACGCAAACAGACTGCCGAGGATTTGATCTGCACGTTCTCCTGTCCGGAGAGATCCTAGGTTGCTGCAGGCAGGTCTTCTTACGTCAGAAAGGTTGGCATTGGGCTTTGGGGCTAAAGTCAACCTCCCCGAAGACCCGCTGCTATCGGGCCTCGAAGTGCGCCCAAGGGAGGAGGGCTGCCTCGAGGACTTTGCCGTCCATCGGCATCCTCCCCAATCAGGTTCAGTGTTACAAGGTTCAGGGTTTAGGGGTGGGTACGTGTAGTAACCCAGATAGGAAGAGGGTGCGGGGCTAGAATTATAGCCGGAATTCGGAGGGTCTTAGTCTTGGACAGCCCTTCGGCCGCAAATTCTAAAGAGCTCAAGCTGGTTCTCCAAGCCAGGGCCCCTTTAAGGGATTGCGTACCACAACAATATGCTCCTCACACTTAAGGATACCAAGACGTTCTCCACTTTGCCCGGTTCAACGCCGCCTGGAAGCCAAAGTTCCTTGTGATTTGGGGGTTCTGTCGCCCAGGTCCTGGCCAACATGGCGCCGTCTTTCCGCCTCGCGTGACAGGGGCGTGACAGTGTTTGAGGTTTGGGCCTGGGGAATAAAGCTCAAGACCTCCGAGGTGGAACCTCCGAACTCCCTCCCCTCAAGACCCTACGAGTATCTGATCCTGGTGACCTGGGGGCGACGGCTCAAAGTGTTTGAGACTACAGCTCTTTCGCTTGGAGCTCACAAGAAGTCTTAGGGCCGTGCCATTATCACATTGGAGCCACTGCGAGTAGAAGGACCCCAGGGCCCTGCAACATCCAGTCCTGGATGCACACAGCCTACGAATCCCGGTCAAATTCGGGAATCCCCTCGCCTGGTCCGCGCACAGAGCGGTGTCCCCTCCGAGCCCGATGGCCATGCGGCAGCAGTAGCGTTCGGGCGGTGTACCAATCGAATGCTTGCTAAGAGCGGTCTCCAGTCCCTGCATGCATTCCTTTTCTTTGTACATATACACGCAAAAGCATATCAAGAAACTTGCATAGACTGGTATGCATGTAAATGCATGCAAGCAAACAAACAAACGAGCAAACAAACAAGGAAACACACAAACATACACGCGTACATGCATACAAACATACACACACACACACATCAAGTGCGTGTGTGTGTGTGCGTGCGGATTCATATGTATGCATGTTATGCATGTACGTATGTATGTATGTATGCCAATGTATGCATGAATGCATGTATGTGTATGTGTACACACAGGCGTAGTGCGGATAGGAATCGGGATGTGGTTGACACGTCGGGAAAGAAGTCTTGGCATTGCATGACGGGAAATTGGCAAGACTGTAAGGAGTGGGAGGGGCTCGGCTACACAAAAGTGTACGTTGGATGGGAAGGAGAAGACTTCGGCACTTGGGTCTTGAGCTCAAGAGCTACGATACACGAGAAGACGAAAAGCCTGGCAGCAGGCTGCGCCTTGGCGATCGCCCGCAACTGCTCCGCACGAGGCAGCCGAAAAGAGATGTACCTCTCACGAGCCTACGTCTCATGAGACGTCGCATCAGACGTGATTTCCGGATTTTCACGGAGTTCCGATGGGTCTGCTCCGAGGCTGATCGTGGACCTGGGAGTATCATGCCCGCAATGCCAGAAACCCGAAAAGCGACTTACACAAACGCAAAGAACCAGCTCTGAAACCCGACAAGGAAAAGCTTGCCGATGACATCCTGCGCTTTTGCACTGCAGACTGCGAGGGCACCAGGCCAGCAAGTGAAACGGCAAGATCAGCAGCACCTCGCAGGAACACACGGCTGCAACACCCAAGTTTACCGAAGATGGGGGTCGCAAACAGATTCTTTCAACTTTCCCCCCAAGATTCCTTCAAATGTCACCAGCGGATTCTGTCAACTGTACCCAGCAGATGCACTCAACCCTAGAACCTAAACCCTCAACCCTAAAGCCTAAACCCTAGTAAACCCTGCACCTTAAAGCCTAAAACCTAAACCCTGAACCCTAAAACGTAAACCCTAGTTGAAGGAATCGGAGTCGAAAGAATCCTGGTTGACAGGAACGCCCAAAGTTGATGAAGAAGGCTTCGACCGAAGATGGGAGATGAGCTCTGAAAGCCAATCATCCAAACCCTGGCCAGCCCACCTCTCCAACCAGCCAGGTGTCACCGGTCAAGACCTCGTCGAGACGTCGGCTTTGTGGGCTCAGGGTGCAGCGATGTAATGGCGTCGGCTTAGTTGCCGCTGGAAGGCACCCAAAAGACCGGACCTAAACCCTCAGCCTCCGCACCTCCGCACCAGGACCCCGACTGCGAAGACCACCAGGGCCAGCACAACCAGCGGTGCGATGGCACCCTGAAGGGTCCAGGGCTTCAGGGGTCGGGGCTTTGGACCGCCCAGTTCAGAGCAGACTAGACTGGGACAGGGCTCCGAAGAATTCGGAAAGCCTAAACCCCAAAACCCTGCATCCTTCACCCCGGACAGCCCCTTTGTCCAGAAGGAATACTGGACCTGAGCTTTTAACCAAAAGCCCTCGGAAGAAGCTGAGGACCCAGGGGCCCCCAGGGGCCTCCTGCGTCTGCAGGAAGCTCAACCTTGCCCTCCAGGTCACGACCTCGAAAGGCTCTCTGCTGTGGGGATGCTCTGGGTCTGGGGGTTTGGAGCTGCCGACACCTTGAAGCAGCCTTGCTGAAGCCTTTTGGGGCTCCTAGAGTGTAGGGCTTTAGGGCTTTAGGGCCTTAGGTATAGGCCTTACGGGTTCAGTGCTTGACTCCTTGTGGGACTACGGCGCCCTTTCGCCTTGACGAGCTCCAGGAACTCGCCGACCACGGCCTTAGGAAGCGGTCCATGATTTTGGGATTTTGGGCTGCGAAGAACGTAAACCAATGGGCGAAGGCAATGGGAGCATAAGAATGAGCTAGAGCGCACCATGACCACGACCATCACCACCGTCAGGGTCATCAGCATTATGTAACTTCAACCTGAACCCGCCACTACAGGCCGTGCAATCCCGTGCTGTACGATGCTCCGCCTCGATCTGCTCGACCAGCCTTTCGTTGGCCACTGTAGTGGAGAGCCCGAACCTTAATTCCGGAGAGCCTACATAGGCTACAGATCGCCCGTGCTGGTTTCCGTACTAGTGATGAGCCGAGAGGATTGATTTGGACTCTTCACGACATGCCCCCCCGAAGCTCCAAGCCCATCTGTGACATGACGATGAGGGTAGCTAAACTCACGACAAGCTGGAACCGTACCCCAAACCCACTACCTCACACCTAATGAAGCCAGCTTCGAAACACGAAACACATACACACACTTTATTTTCGCCGTTCAAAAGAATTCACTGGGGCCCTTGCACCGCAGCCTCCTCCTCCGTCTCTGCGCGGGCCGGACCTGCAGCGCAATTCTGGCATCAAACAGCGGCTAAGCACGCCAAGGCTGTTCGCGGGCGGTTATTTTTTTCGCGGTTTTCTCGGCTGGTAGTGTAGGTGGCCTTCCGACTGTCACGA
This sequence comes from Symbiodinium sp. clade A Y106, assembly GCA_003297005.1. Lineage (NCBI taxonomy): Eukaryota > Dinophyceae > Suessiales > Symbiodiniaceae > Symbiodinium > Symbiodinium sp. clade A. The sequence continues at coordinate 11,964 of BGNK01005637.1, forward strand.
AGCCCTCTCTCGCCTCGTGCAGTTGGCGGAGGCACCGCCTCCTCGGCGAGAGTGGAGTTGGGTGAATAATCATAAGACTAATCATTACTGTGATCGAAGCCTCCGGAAATCGTCTCCTCGATTCCTTAAACACTGATTCCTTAAACACTGGACCCGGGGCCAGATGAAGCTTCAAGTCTGCAAGCACCACCTGAAGCAAAAGCTCCGCCCCTGCCTGAGGCAGTAAGAGAGGTGTGTTCCACTGGCCTCCAAGCAGTAGGGCTTGCTGTTCCAGCATGGGAACTGGCTTGCGGCGTTCGGGCCAAAGGCTAGTTCTTATGCTTCCGGAGTTCTGGGCACCGGGGTTTGGCGTCTTGAGAAATCGGATGACTTCTACACTTCGGGCCAAACTCCCGGAAGCCGAAAACTCCTGAAATGTTGCTGCAATAGCTTGTTTAATCCATGCTTGTAGGTTTGTTTATTGAAAAGACGTTCAGGGTGTTACTCTTTGCAACATTGTTAGTGTGAACCAGACTGCAATTATGAGTTTGCTGTTGTTGTTCATATTATTATTGTCATTGTTAGTTGCCTTTGTTGTTATCCTTCTTAACCAGTCACTATCATGATACGACACGAAATCGCTACCCCAAACCCTAAACCCTGAAACCCTAAAACCCGAAAACCCTAAAACCCGAAAACTCTAAAGACCTAACCCGAGAACCCTACCCTCAAACCCTAACCCGAAAACCCTAAAACCCTCAAACCCCAAAACCCTCAAACCCTCACCCTCAAACCCTAACCCGAAAACCCTAAAACCCTCAAACCCTAACTCGAAAACACTACCCTCAAACCCTAACCCTCAAGCCCTAAAACCTCAAATCAAACCCTCAAACCCTCACCCTCAAACCCTAACCCGACCTCAAACCCTAACCCGAAAACCTTACCCTCAAACCCTAACCCGAAAACCCTCAAACCCTCAAACCCTAAAACCCTCAAACCCTAAAACCCTCAAACCCTCAAACCCTAAAACCCTCAAACCCTCAGGCCCTCAAACCCTAAAACCCTCAAACCCTCAAACCCCCAAACCCTAAAACCCTCAAACCCTAAAACCCTCAAACCCTAAAACCCTCAAACCCTCAAACCCTAAAACCCTCAAACCCTCAAACCCTCAAACCCGCAAACCCTCAAAACCTCAAACCCTAAAACCCTCAAACCCTCATACCCTCAAACCCTCAAACCCTCAAACCCTAAAACCCTCAAACCCTCAAACCCTAAAACCCTCAACCCTCAAACCCTAAAACCCTCAAACCCTCAAACCCCAAAACCCTCAAACCCTCAAACCCTAAAACCCTCAAACCCTAAAACCCTCAAACCCTAAAACCCTCAAACCCTAAAACCCTCAAACCCTCAAACCCTCAAGCCCTCAAACCCTAAAACCCTCAAACCCTCAAAACCCCAAACCCTAAAACCCTCAAACCCTCAAACCCTAAAACCCTCAAACCCTAAAACCCTCAAGCCCTCAAACCCTAAAACCCTCAAACCCTCAAACCCTAAAACCCTCAAACCCTCAAACCCTAAAACCCTCAAACCCGCAAACCCTCCAACCCTCAAACCCTAACCCTCAAACCCTCAAACCCTCAAACCCTCAAACCCTCCAACCCTAACCCTAAAACCCTCAAACCCTCAAACCCTAAAACCCTCAAACCCTCAAGCCCTCAAACCCTCAAACCCTCAAACCCTCAAACCCTAAAAACCTCAAACCCTAAAACCCTAAAACCCTCAAACCCTCAAACCCTCAAACCCTCAAACCCTAAAACCCTCAAACCCTCAAACCCTAAGACCCTCAAACACTCAAACCCTAAAACCCTCAAACCCTAAGACCCTCAAACCCTCAAACCCTAAAACCCTCAAACCCTCAAGCCCTCAAGCCCTCAAACCCTCAAACCCTCAAACCCTCAAACCCTCAAACCCTCAAACCCTCAAACCCTAAAACCCTCAAACCCTCAAACCCTCAAACCGGAAAACCCTCAAACCGAAAAACCCTCAAACCCTCAAACCCTCAAACCCTCAAACCCTCAAACCCTCAAACCCTAAGACCCTCAAACCCTCAACCCTAAAACCCGAAAACCCTAAAACCCTCAAACCCTCAAACCCTCAAACCCGCAAACCCTCAAAACCTCAAACCCTAAAACCCTCAAACCCTCATACCCTCAAACCCTCAAACCCTCAAACCCTCAAACCCTCAAACCCTCAAACCCTCAAACCCTCAAACCCTAAAACCCTAAAACCCTCAAACCCTAAAACCCTCAAACCCTCAAACCCTCAAACCCCCTCCCCCTACCCCTCTACCCCCCCACCCTCAAACCCTAAAACCCAAAAACCCCGGCCTCCCCTGCCCCGGCTCTCGGCGCGGCGCCGCGCGGAGGGAGGTGCGGACTGCGTCCGGGTGGGCGCCTTGGCCTCCTTCTCGGGTGCGCTTTCAAGGGAGCTGCTTTTTACTGGGTTTAGGGTTTAGGGGTTTAGGGTTTAGGGTTTATTATTCAGACATTAAGGTTTTTCAGGCTTGGGAGTTTGGGCTTGTTGGGCTCTCGGAGTTTCCGGGCTTACTTGGGGCATTGAAGTTAGAGGTACAAGCTTCCGCGCGACAAATTCCCCCAGGCCCCCGAACTGGTCTGCTAGGATGCACCCAACACCGTGTTCACCACATGAGAAAGACCTCCTGACCTACTGATCTACCACGAACTTGTCGATGGGTACTAGCTTTGCATATGCAGCCCCTTGAGGATTCGTGATGGAAGGTGGGCATTGGCATCTCCACTCCCCCTTGTGCCTTCAAGCAATGTTGGCGCTGTTGTACATGAGGGATCCCTTAAATACAGGGCTTCCTGCAAGCTAGCAATTCTTTTGGGGGGTTTTCGTGATGGATCATACTATCTAGGGTCTCACCAGAAAGAGCGATGACTTCTAGAAGCCCCTTACAGCTTGGGCGATCCAAAGCGAAAAGCTCCTCCAACGGCAGCATGGCCGGAGCGGCGCGGTGGTGGACATGCTATCGGGTTGGAGTTTAGGCTTTGGGCTTTTGTGTTTAGAGTTTGCGGCTTAGGGCTATGTTTGGCCGGAAAACCTATCCTAAACTTCAGTCTTCAGTGCTGAAATCAAAGGAGTTCAATGCTCAGCTTCAGATCAAAACGCTAATTTGCGTCGGATGCCCGATCAAAAACGAAACGTCTCCTGAGCTGAAGCCTTTGCAAAGCCTTCGAGATCCCCAAGCTGTGTCAGTGAGTGTTCGGCTTCGACTAAGAGCAGTCAAAAGCTTGCGGAAAGTGCTTGGAAGCTGCAGCAGATCATGAAACTGCGTGAGTCCCAGAAGCTCAAGGTTCAGTCTCCATTGGAGCTACGGAGAACTTGGATTCATTCTACCGTTTTCCGACGAGTCTCCGCCCTGCGAGGCACTGTTGCTTAGATGCGTTGCATTGCGATGCATTATGGTCAAGCAGCGCCGCGTGCATGCGGCCCACAGAAGCGAAAAAGAATCCAGTCGAGACCGCGTGATCATGTGGACTGCTCTTCGTGGCTACAGCTTGTTGGCCGACCCAGCTTTTACGCGCTTCGCAGCTGTACAGAAGCGACTGTTTCGCCCTCTGCTTCCACTGGAGCTTTGCCGTCATCTGGGGTTTGTTTGCAGCAATGCAAGTGTAATACATGCACTTGCATCTTCTTCTAATCGTCGGAATCCAAACCATACACCAAAACCCCAAATCCGAAGCTCCGGAACGAGGAGACGGTCTCAGCCCTCGCCAAACAGCCCCCAGTCCGTGATACGGAAGGAGCGCAAGAGCATCCTGAACACGTCCTCTGACAAGGGGTTGTAAAGAAGTTCCACAGGTGCTCACGTATCACCCGCTCCGACTATTTGATATCAAACAAACAGCTGGCGGCTATGCTGCATTACTTTGGTTCTGTTACGCTATACTACATTGATGTGTGCGCCTGTTGAAGGTACATTCACGGTATGCTAGATGTGTTGCTTTAGTTTGTTCTCGACGTGCTGTGCTGCAGGATGCATGTGCAGACAATGCACACATGCATTCACCTAGTCATGTCAAGGTGCAGATGGGCAGTGCACGATAGATCGATAGATGGATAGATAGATAGATCGGTAGATGATAGACAGACAGACAGACAGACAAACAAACAAACAGACAGATACACAGATAGATAGACAGAGAGACAGACAGACAAACCGACAGACAAACCGACAGAGACATAGGTAGATAGAGGAACAGATAGGTGACCAGAAAAATACAACCAACACATGCAAAACACGCAAGAACATGGGCTGCACTTTTTTTTTGGCCAGTTGTTCCCCTCTCTTTGTGGCTTGGTACGTCCTCCAGTGTGGCTTTTGTTTCCGGAATTGTCTTTCGTGCGGGTGTTCTTCGTTCTCGATTGTGGGGCTTGGATACTACAGCACAGCAAAGTGTTGCATGATCATCTCTGCAGTTGCAACACAAGCATGGGTATCGATCTGCTTGCACGCCTTCCAGCTAAAATCATACTTCCAGACTTCCAGACCATACTTATCCATTCTCTTCCGGTGTGCTTTGTCTAGCCGCGGGAAAGTTCTCCACGCACCCTCCACATCAAAAACTTAAACCTAACTTGCTGACCCTGGCCCCAAACCCTTCATCACCCGCAACCCAAACCCTCAAGCCCCCAAACCCTGAACCCGAAAGCCACAATACCTGAACTGAGCTTTAATTGATACCCGCAACCCTACAAACCTAAACCCTCTGGCTTTGAACTCCTTCGCCCCTTACCTTTAACCCCCGGAAGCCAACCGCAAACTGACACTCGGGGCCTCTGCCGGCTCGGACGGCACCGGCGCCTCAGCGCTGCTGCTGTCGGGGTCGACGTGCACCTGGGGGGACAAAACGATGTGTAAGTGCAATGTGCTGTAATATAATATAGGGTTGAGCAAGCAAGGGCCAAGCTTTTGCCAAGGCGCTGGATCGTTCAACGTGATGAGGATGTCCTCTGCAGGATGTCAAAAAAAACCAGGATAGCCAAAGCAAGGGCGACTCGGAAGTGACTGCAAACCCTTAACCCGGAACCAGAACCCCAAACCTGGTCACAGCCTTGGCTTCCTTTGTGATGTCTGTGAGCAGATCCAGCGTTGCTAACTGCCGAAGGGCCGAAACCACCGAGTTGAGTCCTAGAGCTTCAAGCTACACCTCATAGTCCCAAGCATTTCAATCCCGAATCGCTAGCCTCGAAACACTACCGGCAGTAGCTGGGTACCCGGGCCGTCGAAACGTCGGGCAGTCGGATGGCCGCAGCGTGGATCCGAACGCGGTTCCCACGATCCTCGCATCACAGTTTGGGGGACGACATGCAACTGGGCTACTTCTCGTCTTTCTTGATGGCTTCTAGAGGTCGCGGTTCTTGCATTAAGCGCTTTCGGCGGAGTGTGGACCTCGACGACAAAACCGACAAAACGGCTCATCACAGAACAGCGAACTGACAAGAAAATGCCCCGGAGTATCTTCCGACTACCCGTCGCCCACACCCCTAAAGAAATATCCCCAGTCCACCAAGCCCGTAACCTCCTCCCCCTGAGCCCCCACCTCGCGAAACTTGGCCACGGTCTGCTCCCCTATGCCCGCAAGGCACCGGGCTGTGGCCGGGAGGTGGGGCACCTCCATGGCTAGAGACCCTCAGCCGGAAGACAGGAGAAAGGATCAAGCACGGACACGAGCCATCATCGTCGTCATCACCATCATCATCAGCATCACCGTCATCGTCATCGTCACTAGCATCATCTTCTTCATTGCTGCTATCATCGTGGTAGACAGCACCTGGCCAATTCCCATGGCGGTCCTGGAGCCCACGAATTTCGTCAGAGCTTTTGTAAGGTTTTTTAGGGGGGCTTCTTCAAGATCCTCTGCAGAATCAACATGCCTGCAGCATCCCGAGAGTGGGGATTCCTCACACTCTGCTCACTCTTGTGGTCTTGAACAAGTCCGAGCCAGCTTCGACTGCCCGAATCCGTGGAACTGCGCACAGACTCGAAGACTCGAAGACTTACTGCAGGGATGTTCACAGCCATGAGACAGAACCACCCACACAATATCCACACCTCTGAACCCAAGCGGCCTCCTCCGCAGCGACACTGCGGCTTTCGAGCACCTTCGGGTCCTGGTACCGGATGGCTGGTTGGCGTCATAGAACCTCATAGGTTTTGCATGTCCCGGCAGTCCTGGGCCTCGTTGAAGGCGGCAAGGTCGGACCTGAAGCGACAAGAGAAAAGGCATTGGAGTGGAAGCCGGTATCCTTCCCTTGGTCAGAATGTACACATCCTGGTGGTAGCCGATGCCTACACGACAAATCCCCGACAAGCCCACGGCAAGAAGAAGTCGATGGCCTGGACAGGGTCGACGGCAGCTCGCGGCGTGTCATGCGTGTAATCACGAGCCCATCGCGATGGTGATGAGGATGAGGATGAGGGAGGATGAGGAGGACAAGGATGAGGATAATAAGGATGAGGACGAGGACGAGGATGAGGACGAGGATGGTGTTGCTGATGACAATGATGAAGGAAGAAAAGGAGAGGGAGGACGAAGCCATGATGATGAGGAGGATCACGATGACTACAATTTTAGTTCTTGCACACGTCATGACTGCTACGACACATGGCCACCGTGATTGCTATGGCGAGCAGGATTTCAATGACTACGGCGATTCCTACCACCACTATTGCAAATTTCGTTATAACGATGACTATAGATAAGCACGATCACTAGGGTGAGCATTCTTACGATGATAGCTTCTTTCTGGGAGTAGTTGTTCGGCTTGCGCTTACCACTATTTGTACGAACATCATTACGGGTTCATCTCCAGCATATTCACGCATAGCGCTTGGGTTCGTTGACTTTGATATTGGAATTACTACCATTACTACCATTATGACCTCAGTTCATACCTGTACGAACACTACAATATCTTGTGTTGCTACTGTTGCCAGTGCTGCTGCTTGTCATGTTTGTCACACTCACGAGTATCGCGGCGTGGCCCATGAGTGTTGGTGTTACGAGCAGTGCTGCCAATGAAGGTGCCGGTTTCGGTTGATAGTGGTACCATTGTCGTATGCCTGCAATGACCATTGCAACAGTCACAACTTATTTACTTTGACACGACCAATAACGTAGCACTGTTCCACTCCCGTTCCTACACACTGCTTTAAGTGCGAGCACCGCATAGCAACGGTAGACTTGTTCTTTCTTACAAACGAAGTAGCCGCAGCCATAACAGCAGCACGTGTAGCAGCAACAAGAACAACAACAGTAGCAGCAGCAACAACAACAGCAGTAGCAGTAGTAGCAGCAGTCGCAGTTGTTGTAGCAGCGGCATCAGTCGCAGTGGCCGTAGTATGCCGGCAGCAGGAGCAGGAGCAGCAGCAGCAGCAGGAGCGGCAGGAGCGGCAGGAGCAGCAGGAGCAGCAGGAGCAGTAGGAGAAGTAGGAGCAGTAGCTGAAGTAGGAGCAGTAGGAGCAGTAGGAGCAGTGGGAGCAGTGGGACCAGTAGGAGCAGTAGGAGCACTAGGAGCAGTCGGACCAGTAGGGGAGCAGTAGGAGCACTGGGTAGTCGCAGTAGGTGGTAGTAGTGGTCGTCGTCGTCGTAATAGAGCGGCAGCATGTAAACCTAGCCTATGAACCTCGCAATCTCTGCTGAAAAGTGAGCTCCGGCCTGGCCGTCAGGAACTTCCTTCCGCACGGCGTGTGTTTTCTTGGGTGTTTTCGTTTGAAAGGACTGTTCGTTTGTGTGAAGCGTTCCGGTTAAGGATTTGAGAAATTCAGGACTTCGGGGCGCAGAAATACTGCCGATCGCGCTGTAATCATTGCTCAATACTTAGCCGAATCCTGAAAACAACCTTACATAATCTCGTCCACACACACACACACCATAAGCATCAATTAACAATTGCCACGCCACTGCGATGTCCATCGACGACGGGGATACTTGGGTAAGTTCGCATTCCGACTGCGACCACCATGTTCATGGTAGAAGAGAGGTTGGGGCACACGGAAGTATGCGAGTTCGGGAAACGGCATCCGACATTAGCAGGGCTTTCTTATCAGAAAGGAACGCTCCTTCTTATCCGCCTCCTCATCATCATCCCCAGCAAGGCTTAAGGCACCCCCATTCGCGTCCTTCGCCTCCAGGATTTCAATGACTATACTCCTGCCCATGTTCGCAGATGCAGGGTCGAGGCTGAAGGATTTCGACAGGGGTCGGGAACGCAGCACAGAGACCAAAGGTTCAACAGTTCTAAAGCAGAGCATCATGTCGGGGGGATGCAGCTGATGCATCTTCGGTTCTGCGCGCTTCACTCCGCGTGGGCATGCTAGGAAGACTGGGTCCGGGTATTTCCTGGGGCAACTATACTTCTTCACTGGTCGTCCCTAAGCAACCTGCAGAGACTGGGAGACTACAACGCATCGAATTTTGCAGATCTGCGCAAACGCAGTGAAGGATCCTCGGCTCGAAGCCCTGTACTTAAAACCCGGCCCTCCACGTAGGTTTAGGTTTGGGGTTTAGGCTTGAGGAGAGGCAATGAAACTTCCACCTACAAACCCGGAACTCGAAAGAAATCCGGAAATGCACACCCCTCCAGCCTAAACATCCACCCCCAAGACCTAAGCATTCTGCTGGTTAGATGTACGTCCCCGAAGGCGTCCTGTCCGAGCTGGTGTCGACCCAGACCTCTTGGTGGTCTGGCACCTTCTATTGTTCCCAGCATTACCATTCTTACCACTATCCCAATTATTCCTGTGACGTCTATGTTCCCAAAATTCCTATGATTAGTATGATTACAAGTGCTCTTGCTTCTTACTATTGCTCTGAACTACTAGCATCACGACAGTTACTATGAGTACTATTTCTACTACTGTCACTGTTGATGCTCTTGTTGCTCTGACGACTATTGCTAGGACTAGTATTGCTAATATTTCGTGCGTTGCATGCAAGACCTGGGGGCTGCTAAATTTACGTTGTGACTATTTTGATTCCTGCTACCATTACAAAAAGAAATTATAAATATTGTTTTTATGATCATGACTCGGATTATGACCTACATTTTTTCTATGAGCTGCTGTTACAGACCGTGAAAGACTTGGCCGGGTCTAGCCGACGTGGTGCTCAGCTCAGGAGCAAGCAATCGAATCAACAACCGCCGAAAAGTACCCGTTTAGTCGAAGTTCTCGTACGGCACCCTGAGCATCCGAAGAGGAACCCCCAAAGCCAGAATAGGGCCTATGGGGGGTGGTGTTCCCAAACTCTATACCCTCACTTTTATAGCGCCCTTATGATACACCTATAGTACCCGAATGGCCCAGCAACAAACCCCCCAGAACCCCAGAACGATTTCCGGTGTGAGCTTTGCTGGGAAGAACCTCTCGGAAGGCGCTGGCGTCGGTGAGGGTCCTCACAGCATCTTTTTGTGTCTTGTGCTCTGGCTTTTCCGTGTGCCGGGGCATCTTGGGTTTAGGGCTTAGGGTTGAGGATGGCTCAAGGTGGTAAATTTGAATGAGGAAAGCCTTGAACGGAAAGGAAGAGTAGCCACGGACACCGTGTCTGCGGATCTCTGGCGTGTGGAATTTCCCATTCTGACAAAACTAGCAAGCTTTCAATCAGTCGCCATGGCTCTTCTTCATGTCGGCCGCATGTCTACGGTAGGACACATGGAAAGACTAGCAAGGCTCGCTCTGGTGCATGGTGTAGAAAGAACATCTTCCGGCACTCGATCGCATAGGAATTGCAGCCGTACATAGGAGGTCGGATGAGGGGGACCCATGGGGATAGAGACCCTCTCGATACGGTCCGTTTTAAGAGAGCCGGAAGTAGGGTTAAGAAGAGTCCCCTTTTAGGGGTCTCCCTATAATACTTCCTAGGAGTACTCTGGTGCACCGTGCAGCACTTTCCGAGTCGCGGAGCCTTGGCAGCTCGCACGTCAAGGCGCCGCCGTAGAGGGGCACCTGCATGCGTTATAAATGTCTTTCGACCCTGTTGTGCAAATATCGATGTGTGTATATATATATATGTATATATATATATATCTGTGTGTGCGTGTATGTATATAAAAATATTTATCCATCTATCTGTCTATCTGCCTATCGATCTACCTATCTATAACCTAATTATCTAACTATCTATCTAACCTAACCTAACCTTGTCTTATCTTATCTATCTATCTCTTTGCTTTGCTTTGCTCGGGGCTTGGGGTGAAGGCAGACCCCCCACCCCGCGCGCAGTGCGCTGCCCCATCCATTCCATTGAATGAATCTATCTCTCTCTCCCTCTCTCTTCTCAAATGTTGTTCTACTGCACTCTGGCCTCGTGGCCACCAGCCATCGCAATCACAAGACGAAGTCGAACACTTGGGTGAAGACTTGCGCAGCCTCCCACGCCCTATCTTGTAGAGCATCAGTGAAAACATGACAGGCTTCGGAACCTTGATTTGTGTCGTGTCACATCTCTCACCCCGAACCACGCGGCTACGGGTCAAAGCCCCAACTTCATCGGCGGACATTTTCCAACTCTGATATCTCAGGTTTACCCCATGCTTCGGCGATGTCACCTCACTGCAACCGCGGTCTTCAGTTTTCGCGCCCTTCGCCCTATGTGGAACAGGAAGCCTTTGGCTAACACCTGCACGGTTCGGGAACTGCAGAAGCGGTGAAACAGTGAGATCTTCCTTGCTACTGGGATGTCAGGATGTTTTGAACTACAAGAGCCGGATGATATCTTCCTTGAAGGTCTTGTTCTCGACAAGCTACTTCTCCATTCTGGAGCTTATGCTTTAACATGTGGCTCTTTTTTTGCCGAGCGTGTCTATGGGGTCCGGGACATGATGTGCAGCTTTGGTTTTGAATTCGCGTCACCGCTTGCTGGGCCGCGAGTACACGGAAGCCCCCTGCTGAAGCTCACGGCTTGAGGGCACAGAGATTCATGTTTCGCTATGACTGCAATGAATTCTAAAACCGGCATAGAGGTTTGGGAGTCTCAGGTTGAGGTCCATGGCTTCGATAGACGGGGCAGGATCCTGTTCGCGAGGCAGATTCGGCATGACACACATGTCCTGGACCCAGAGAAATTATCCATGCATGTATGTCGAATCTCAAATTTCAAGCAGCTTACAAGCAGCAAGATTGGCATTCTAGAGTCCTAGAGGTGAAGTGCACTGAGCTGCTTCGAGACAACAGCCTATGCAGAGAGGTAGAAGCATCCATCCTCAAGCCTGAGCCCGAACCTTACAACAGTTGCCGATTTGCCACCATTGACTAAAGAGTGCGCCCCTTCTTCAAGTTTAGGGTCTCATTGAGCGCAGCACCGGGCTGCCAGGAATGGCTGGTGCCGGCGGGGCGCAGGGCGTGGGATTCCTGCAAGGCCGCTATTCACCAATCTTCATATGCCTAAACCCTGCAACAATGAAAGCAAGCGCAGCCGAACAAAACGATCGAAGGAGTCGAAGTCGCCGAGCACAAATCAGCTGGTAGTGCAAGTCCTGCAGATTGGTGTTCCATGCTGAGTTACAGGCACTCAAAGAATCAGGAAGAAAAGCATCCCATGACTTTTCAGCCTGACAGGAGGTGGGTGGTGTCACGTCGTGACCACACTGTCACGGTGACACAGCCGGAAACTAGAGGCATGAAGCCTCTGCTACAGAAGCGGTAGATTTTCACGGGATTGTCACAACAGGATCATTTACAAAACCTTCCTATTCTTCCTCCTCACCCTCCTCTTCTCCCTCTCCATCTTCATGGTCGTAACCCCGCATGACGTAAGCCAGGCGAAGCACGAGGTCTGGTGAAGCTTCATGAATCATCTTTAGGTCCTCCTTCGTACAAGACCATGCCAAGCGCCCAATGCAGCGACTCTGCTGCCTTGCCAGGCCATGCTCTTTGGCTTGCAAGAGTCTTTGGACCGAAACGGGCAAGCCAAGGAGAGCTTCCTCACAAGCTTGCTGCAGGAAGCTTACTTGATAGTAGGACGCAAGAGTGAGCAAGGCGTCAACGTTCTTCTCAACGATCTTTTGCTTCCCGACCAGACCAGCACCTGGCTGCAGAAGGCCGTAGAAGAGGTCGAAATCCTCTTTGGAAGCAACAGTCACGTCGATGATTTTCTCTTCCTGCTCTTTCATGCCAGACTCCAGCATCGCATCAAACACAGGAGAGGACATACGTAGAAGCGAGGAGCATGCAGAGCTTGAGCCGGATTCGAATCTCAGTGTGATGTCATCCAGGGAGCTGCTCTTCCGCTTTCATTGCTCAGGAGCGCACGCAGTAGACCAGTAGACTGTCTCGATACGGGCGTACATAAGTATCGATGTGTACATGTATGTGCTCATGTATATCTGTCTGTCTGTATGTATGCATGGCACGTCTGTATGTTTTTGTATCTGTATTTGCATATTAATATTATATATATACATACATACATATATGCCTATATGAATATGCGTGTGTATATCTACATATATGCGTGTGCGTATGTACGTATGTATATATGTGGTTACATGAGCAAGCTTTGAGTGACACACGGTGCTGAGCATTGCTTGCTCTACAATTCGACAAACTGAAGAAAAGCCAGCAGAACGCCAGTCCAAGCGAAACCAAGCAAAGCTGCTGACACAGATGGTAAAAACAATCAGTAGCCTTCAGCCCCCTCATTCGCACATAACATAGGTTGTCCGAAAACAGTACTGCAAACAGCAGTATCCGTCATGTGAGGACCCAAATAAGAAACCCCAGACTGTTGGCCCTAACTGTACTAGTAAGAGAACCCATATGATCAAAGCAGGACTCTTCAACCGCGCAGCAGACCAAATCTAGCATGCCACTCCTCCCTTCACACGTGATCCTTCTCTTGTACTCCCTTACATGCCATTCCCTTACATGCCTTTGTGCTCCCACATCTGATGGATCGAAGCCGTGAAAGCCGATAACCCCGTCCTTCGTTGAATGATGGGCTCATCATCGAGAATCGCGGTGTCGCCAGGGATCGGAATGAGCTCCGAGGGCTGACGTCTTGAAGAGCGGCCTACACCTAAAAGGAATTTCCTTAAGAACTCCAAGCGTCCATTGTGGCTTCAAGCCCCAAAGCCAAGCCCTACGATTTACATTTCCGAAATCCGGAAGTGGGTTCGAGTAGCTTCAGGATCTGAGGCTTTAGGGGTGGGGAAGCTCTGGGTATGAGGCATCGGGCCCTAAGAACTAAACTCTACAACGATGGAGCAGAACAGGGTCCCATCTGAAACACTTCAAGAACAACCCCATAAAGCCTTGATTCCGCCCAAAGCATGAGCAAATGAGGGATCTGAGGGCAAAATAACGTGTTGCTCTTCATCCCCTCAACACATCCTCGAACAGCGAGGGTCGCAGAAGCTTCGGTGCCATGATGCTGAAGACCCGAAATCGAAGCAAAGTCAGGATCGTTTCTTGAAGCCATGATACAACCAGGGAGTTGAGGGAGAGCGAAGCTTGCCCTAAATCAAAAACAACCGGCACTTCCCCATTTGGTCGGACGTTTTGGCAGCGCGATCAAGCGATGAGATCAAAGAAACCAAGCCATATGGAGCTCAGAAGGGCTCTCAGTGCAGCATCGAAGACGAAGCAAAAAAGGCAAGCGGTCACTCGTACCTTGGTCGTAGCTCACACAATGAGAAGAGCTTACGAGGCTGGCCAGAAGTGTCGCTACCTTCAAGATGCCTCCAAGCTGCAGTGCACGTGAAAGCTGACAAAAAACGTCTGCGCTTGACCGGCGAACTTTCGCGGAGCGCCCATGAGGATATCTTCAGGATCACCTCGCGGCCCGTCTTGTCGTGTCGCCAGGTGAAAAAGAACATCAGCAGCACGGGTATTCTCGGACGGTTTAGGGGTTGGGGCTCTGGGTACCGTGGAAACTCCTCAACAAGACGGCAGCTCTCCAACTGCCGTCTGGGAGTCACAACCGAGGGCAGAATCACCAAGCGCTGCCACGGCTGCATCACCAGCGCCAGGGGCAGTCCCAATAACAACCCGATACACATCGTCAGGCACATGGGCGAGCACGCCTTGCTAAAACCTCACTGGAAATCGGCCCGTCCCTCATTCCGACGGTACATTATGACTCATGAAGCCTGGGCACTCCGCTGCAGGCTGCACGCCAAGTCGATTAGGTCAAGATACTCTGGGCAGAGTTCGCGAAGCTCCTATCATGAGAGAAATCTGAGACGAAGGATGAGAGGGTCCCTGTTAGTGGCCTTACATAATGCCCAACACTTCCTACAAAGCAAAAGAGAATCCTCCCATTGCTGCTGGCGGAGCCTGGTGACCTCTTGCTACCGCGCCCACCTCGTCCGTGTCTCGGGATGGAAGGTTGGAGCAAGGTTTGAGGATTTACCAAATGCACAAACGTGAGCCCCACAAGAATCAGAGGTTTTTGCTCCTCGGTTGTAGAGGCATTGTTTAGGGTTTAGTGTCGTTGAGCTTGGGATTCTGGGCTTCGTCCACATCAACCTGAAGGGCCTTTCCTGGTAGTCTGGAACTAAATATATATATATATATATCCTGTTACATCTTCTTACACTGTCCACATCAACGCAAAGGCGCTGCCCGTCTGAGTCGTCGCCAAACTGGCCTTCCACGATTGGAGTTGCAAGGACGTTACGCAAGGCGTTGCGGACGACCACGCCCTCGCTCCGCGGTGCCCCACGAGCAAAGCGCAAAGCACGATAGTTTTGCAGCACAGCGGTGCTCACAAGTGGAACGTGCTCCTTCAGCTGGTTTGCTGTATTCAGCTCTCCCGCGGAATCGGAACAGCAAACAACAACAGCACCGAAAAGTGCAGGTTGCACACGTCAGACCACTAGCACGAGAACCCAGAGTCCTGCAGTCTTTCTGATGCGAACTCCAGCGCCAAACCGTTGCTTCGAACGGCAGCGGTCGCCAGGGTTTCGTTGTCCCTCAGCTGCACTGCCGCGTGTTGAAACTCCAGTCCACGAACTGCTACGACCGCAGCCACGCACTCGGCATCATCCCGGATCCACTCGTCGGCCCCAAACAGGCCTTTGCTCAGGAGTCAGACCAAAAAGTGCTGAGACCCGACCTTCCCTGCATGAGAGTCTGTTTAACAAACCAGGCCTACGTCCGGGTCGTTCCTGGCAATGGCCAGGAAAGCTACGACCTCCTCGCGCCTTCTGACAAAAAGCACCTCCTCGTGGCTAGTCAGCCACTCGGAATCAAAAAGATCGCTGTCGCCAGCCAGTAGCCGGATCTCGGGTTCAGGAATTCCTCTGCTTCGACAAATTTGCTTCTTCACCTCCTCCGAGCGCACTGGGCGCGCCAGGCTGCAAACCGCGGCCCCGGAAAACGCCTCCCGCACCGTGAGCTGTCGGATGCCAGCTCCGATCACCTGTACCAGATGAAGGGATATCGTGAAACTGCAGTCTGTAGGCTTGTCAAGAGTCAACCGTCGGCCCTCCTGCTTCCGGCATTTTTGCTTGTTGCACTCTACTGCTTCCACAGGCCCTATCTAAAGCGATCATGTCACAAGCCCCTGGATTCCTTATCCCCAGCTTCTTCACAATAAAAGCGCTCCTCAACAGGGATCCAGTCACATCCGGGCCACCTTGACAGTCCGATAAGCAATCATAGCTGTGAGGCGGGAGCATCGGAGGAGGCAGCCGGCAGGTTCAGGGCAGTGACCCCAGACCCTGAACCTGAAATCCTAAACCCCTCCATAACCCCTAAATCTGCTGAATGCGGACACTCCCAATCCAAAGCTCATACCACTCAAAGCGCAACTGCAGGGCTCAAACCTTTTGCAGATCTGCAGCTACCAGTGGGACTTATAATTGCAATTGTACGGTATTGACTGGACTATAAGATGTTACAGATACCCTGAACCTCCAAGTGGGGTGTCTGCGTTCCTAGAGCCCTCCAGGCCCAGCGGAACGCGTCCGGAAGCGAAGGGATGGCAGGAGAAAGCCGAGATCGGCTGCAGAGACGGGATTTTCGGGTTAAGGGCCTCTGGGGCAACTTTAAGGTTTTGGGTGATGAAATTTGGGGGTTTGGGGTTTCGGGAATTTGAGTTGTATGAAGTCATACCATCACTACGCTTACGGGTAGCAACCTCAGGCATAGCTACAATGGCTGGATCATCTTTAACACACGTCTTCTTGGTGTATGTAGAAGAGGGCTGCCGGAACCCTAAACTCTACCTCACCCCAAAACACCTACCTTTTAAGGACTTATATAAAGAAATCCTGTTAGGGAACCCGAACAGGGTAGGTTATTTGGGGTCCAGGTAGATCCGAAAGATGCCGCAGTGCGAACTCCAACCGCCGTCCTTGCAGCCACTGCCGACTCGGAGCGCCTGCACGGCAGTAGCATCTAGCACAACCCGAGCCCGAAGAAACAGCCGTGCTCAAAGGCAGAGCTCCAAACGGTCTTCGGCAGAGCACTGGCCCGGAAACCTTTCAATCCCTAATCATCCCTCATCCACGAGTCCTCATCGATCTTTGGGAGCTGGTGGTGCTCCGCACCTGGGTCACAGACAGAAGGATGCATCATAGAAGCCTCACGTGAGGGCTCAGATTTCCAAGCCAGGGCGAGGCAAAGCTCGGGGCTTCCAGGTCCCCTGCCGAGGGTGCTGGCGTCGCCCGCAGCCGTGGGGCACCTCAGGTCCCAGAGAACTCCGTCGATGTTGCGGCTTGGACTGAAGGATCCGCAGCAAATGGTTTCAACTGCGAATCGAATCCACATCTGGTCGCAGGTCCAAGGAAGTCCAGTCTGCTGTACCTGCAGGCTGCGCCAAGCCGAGCACTTTGGTGGCCCTCGGACTGTCTGCTGCCCTGGCACGAAGCTGCAACTTGGGGAAGGACGAAGCCGCCAAAATACCCCCCGAAACCTCAAGCCTCAAGCCGGGACAGACCAACCCCGTGCGCGATCAGAGTTGGATGCACTCTCTGAGGACCCCTGATTCTGCTACTGACTTATGCGCCCAAAGAGGCTTCCATCCTTTGAAAACCCATGAGAATCGAGCAACAGTCACGCGTGCCCAATGTCAGGGGTTGGGCTCCGGGCCCGACGCCTTTGACAGGGTAGACGGTGGGCGAATCGTCCGCACCTTTCGGGTCTACACAAACCTGACAATGAGCAATTCGCGTATGCCTGGCCTGGTCCATGTCCCGTGTCGGCATCGTCGTGTACGCGAGGCCTTCGCCTGCAGACTGCCTGCGCAGGGGCACTAGCAGACGAGGACCCTGTCCTGATGGACACCGGATGCAACCCGGAGCTTTTTTAGAACAGCCAGCCGTTCTTCTACCGCGCAGCGCTGCGCGTGTCACGGCTAGCGGCTAGCCCTCTGCTTCGTCGGCTGGCGCCCGCGTGGCGACCAGCAGGTAGGCCTCAGAATACGCATTCGGCACGGAAAATTGACAAAGAAGGGGAGCACAGAACGACACGACAAGTCACCACAAGCACAAAAAGTTGAGCAGCAGGCCGTGTGGGACCTCATGGGCATCTGGTAGCTCAGCCACTGGCTCCCAGGATCTGGACCTTGCCCAGAACTGCATCGTTTTAAACGGTGTAGTGGCAGAACCACCCCTGCCTTTACCCGCTAAACTTTGAGCTGGACAAGATCAAGTCCAGCACATCGAGAGCATAGCACATGAGTTGAAGGCTTCCTGGGCACTGCACCGCTTTTCGCAGTTGTACTGGGCCCTTGTGGCCTGCACAGAAGACAACAAATTCTGCCCACCTGCTGTCGCTGTTGGGATGGTGGCTACGAAATGGTGACGAAGGCCAAAACACTAACAAAGCTGCAACCAGTCACGATAGCCTACAAGTAGCGAGGGCTCAAGCTACAACAAGAGTTAACATTCTGAAAGTGATGCCTGCTACATCCTGCAGCGACACATTCATCGAAGCCCAACAACTCGGCACTGCAAAAGACTAGCTGTGTCCAACGGCGCCGGCCTCGAAGACTCATCCGCGTCCTGGCATGAACACAAACTCTGACTCTCTGAGACAGGCCAAACTGAAGCAGAAACGCAGGACATGAACTTGCATAGCTGTAAGCGCCTACTCCGAAGCTGTGGCCTGTGGAACCTCATTTCCTCGGGCTCATTTTCAATGCTTACAGCCATCCTGCAGGGACCGTTGTCTTGGTTGTCTTGGAGTCTTGGCAGCGCGATTCAAGCCGGACAGAGAACCCAGCATGTCCCCAAACATGCATTACTTTCGTATCGTGACCACTGTGACCTCTGGGACGATCCCCGCAGCTGTCTCACGGCATATTCGCAGTTGCTGACACAAGGCCTTCCTGCAACACCGCGCAGCACCGCAGAAGTTCGGAGGCAAAGGCTAAACATCTTGCTCTACGACGCCCCAAAGTCCCGAAAGCCTAGGACTTAGAGACGTAGACTGGGCGGGACTTGAGGGGTACCAGTGGCTCCTGGCCCACTGAGTTCGGCAGGCGCCGCTTCTTGGACTTGGCCTCCCAGGCTCCAAAGTTCCCCCATGGAGCCGAACTCAGAGGCTTTGGGCTTTGGGATGCTCGTGCAAAACCCTGCAGAAGCTACAAGGACCGCTTCAAGCTCCGTGTTGGGTCCCGCCTCAGCAGCGCGAACGCCCCAGTTCACGGCCAGCGTCTCCACCCTCCGATCACTCCAGTGGGTATGATCTGGGTGTTTGTTTGGCGGGTGGCTTTGTCGCCCGCGGGTGTGCAATGGGGTGTCTCATACCCCCGAGCTACTCCGGCCCCACAATGCCCGGTTCAAGGCGAGAAACATGCGGACGTCGAAGAATCGGCCGCTGCGCCGGAGCTCTGTGGCCGTCTTGTCCACCTGTGGCGGTTCAAAGACAGGTTCGGGAGCAGGGCCCGGGCATCCGCTTGCACTCCTTGAGTCCGAGCCTGCTCCACACAGGGCGAAAAGGTCACCTCAGGCTCAGGCTCTAAGCCCACGGGCTTTGACGGGAGGAACCGGCCACAAATTGCAAAGATGCAGACTTCGGGAGGTCCCGAAACAATCTGAGGGTTGAGCTCCTGTAGGATAACAAACCCCTACGCTGGCACCGACACGGCAACCCGGATATAGAACATCAGCTGCTGCATGAGTCGCAAGGCGACCACCAGGGACCAGGGCATCGAGGATGTGACCCACTGCGGCCCAGGGTGCCGGGAGGTCCTCAAGCGATTTCTTAAGCTTCGGGATACTTCGGGGTTTGAGGGACTTACAGCCATTAGGAAGTCTGGTGCTTCCTCTGCTTTTTCCAAGAGAAACTTCTTTCGTCGTGCACTTTCTAGGTGTTCTCTGTCAACTGTACATTCTTTTTCCCGCGGATCAGCTGGGTTCCAGGCTAAGAAGATGCCATGAACCGCCTCGATGCATCCAGCCGTTCAACCCGTGCATGTGCGTGTGTGTGTGTGTGTACATATATATATATATATATATATATGTACGTACGGCACACATGCATGCATGCTTGCTTACATGCATTCCCTTTTCAATATATGCTCTACTTGTTCTTAACTGCTTTTATCTAGTTTTTACATTCATACTAGCATCGTGACATGCTGGCCGTGCTTTAATATATCATATGTCAGATCGCAGTTGATATCTTTTAGTCCTTCCCAGCACTCCCTGAGGCCCGAGCCCCGCGAAGGTCCTCGCCGAACCCATCATTGCCTAGCACACCGGCTCCGATCAACTGCTCGACATGGGAGAAGTAGGGCGTAACGTACCGGTATATTACTTATGCGGGTGGAACGACATGAAGCCCAAGGATGCAGAGATGGGCGAAGATCGAAGTGATTGAACGACGGCGGGTCAGTTGAAGCGACCATGCAAAGACCGACTAATCAGTGCAACAACTCAGACCGAGGCAGACATCCCTGTGGCGGGAGACGATGACATCCATGAAGCCATATTTCTCAAAGTCAGCAGCAGCTTGCCGCTGGCGGTCCTTGCCGTCACGGTGCGGAATCAGCATGGAAAGCCAAGGAAAAAAGGGTTCAAGCGAAAACAGACACAGAACGGAGAGGGGAAGGGAGAGAGGGTCAGCGAAGGGTTGCACAAAGGGTTGTTCATCCAAAGACCAATGTGAGGGCAAAAAGGTGCATGGGCGCAGCTAAGCCATGTTGGAACTCGG
This sequence comes from Symbiodinium sp. clade A Y106, assembly GCA_003297005.1. NCBI lineage: Eukaryota > Dinophyceae > Suessiales > Symbiodiniaceae > Symbiodinium > Symbiodinium sp. clade A. The sequence goes on from BGNK01005637.1 coordinate 32,134, forward strand.
AATGCAAATCTGCATTCATGGAGTCTCTCGCCAGGTCCTCGTGGAACTCGAAGGTATGCAGCTTCCTGAGTGTATGAACGATAGCGAACGGACCCACGAACATGACTGGAACTCACACTTCACCTACCAGTACAGAGATAAGGGCTCACATCTGCAAGAACAAACCACGATTTCAGGTAAATGCGAAATTACTGCCACCTTGACAAGAAGCTACGACTGACAAGGAGGATCTCTTCCTGCGTGCAATGCTCGGCACTCAACCCTTTTCAATCTCTGGGCCTTCCGATGCAAGTCCTGCACATATCTCGTAGCCTTTGTTCCACTGCTGGGATCCTAGCATCCCGGGTGTACATTTTCGACCACCCGGGTTCCGTTGCTCCAGAACTACACTATGCTTGTCAAGACAGTGCAGGGACTCAAGCTGCTTCCTCATCACCTTCCATATACCAAGTCCTTTCCGGCTTGTGCGACAAGTCCAGAAAGTTCAGAGACATGTTCAGAAGCTGTTTGGCCAACTCTGGATGTTCGGTCACGATCTGCAAGACTTTGTCTCGCTGGCGACACAAGATCTCGCACTTGTTGTATTTGAGCAATTCCACGCAAGTGCGCTCCAGCCTGCCGCAGCTGCCGAAGACGTGCGCCAGCACCGGCAAAATATTATCCTCTGACAGCAGGTCTTCCAGCTCATCCTCCGTCCTCCTCACGAGCCGATTCAAGCTGTACCGATCGGCAAGACGTCGCACAGACAATGCAAACACCACATCTCCACTTGCAGAGAATGTTTCAGACAGCATGAAGTGGAATATCGCTGTCATGACACGGCAGTCAGCCAGTGGTTCATTGCTCAAGTCGACTTCATTGCTCTGCCCCTCCTTCCAGCCTGCACTGCCCAACATGTGCTCAAAATACTCTGAAGAGGTCATCAAGATCCGCTTGTCGAAGTACATGGGAGGCCCCTCGGCAAGGTGAAAAGTGACATACTCCGGCTGCTGCGTGAAGTTCACATCATGGACGAAGTTATGCCAAGCATCAACCTTCAAAGGAAACTCCACAGTTGCTCGGATGGTTATCGTCTCCGGGCTGGCTAAGGTGCCATCTCTCCATGCACCCAGCCACCCGATGTCCGACCAACCTCTGCAGTCGCCTTCGACATCGAATGAGAAATATGCTGTATTAAGCACCGGCGCGCCACTCATCCCTCTGCAAACAGCTATTTGACACTTCACGTACCCGGCATCCCACCAACCTGTCTGCTCGCGTAGCCCCGGCCACAACTCTAGAAATGCACCAAACTTCCCATCCCCGCCACGTTGCCCACGTGGGTAGACTTGCAGATCGAACATGAAATTGTTTGGCAAGCCGGCTCGACGGGATCTCAGAAACTGTCCGGGCACAGCGGCTTGAGCTTCACTGCGGGGGAGTGTCATCTCAACCTCCTCTCGGCGGCCGCGGTGGTAAGGGACTATGCTCGATTTGGCACACAGATGGAGTTGTCCTTCATTCAGGCACTCCTCCAAGTCGTCTAAGTATAGTACATCGTCCAGGCCTGCCCGCTGGGTCAATTCGGTGAGCGCGAACCATCCTACACGCGAGTGCGAAATGGGGCCTGTTTCGGAATAGAGCACTGCAACTTCGACACACACGTCTTCACAGGTCCACCTGCGATTCCCCATCGTCGCACTCAGCGGCATAAGCAACTCAACATCAACACTGACACGTGGGTCCTGCACATGATTCATGCTCTGGCCAGCTGGATAGACAAGCAGTCGAATCCCGACATCGTTCTTTGCCCGTTTCGAGTCAAAGACTATCATCTGACCGGGCTGGAATGTCCGCGGATCCGCCACAGTCATCCTGACTTCATCAGCCCAACCTTCAGGAATGCGGATGGCTGAGCTTTCCATTGCGTCTACCTGAGTCTACCTTCCCTAGCCACTCGAAAGGCCAACCCCGAGCCGAGCAGTTCTCTTGGCAGGGCCATTTACTTTCAATCGCGCCTCGGAGTCCACAGAGCCAATAGGAACCCCAAAACGCCAACAAAACCTCGTTCGACCTCGCAGACCCCGCCCGAATCCAGCAAAAACATGTACTGTAGCATCATGGGAACCGTCCACCGACTAGAAAGATAATCTTAACAGCAACAGCAGCATCAACATTGACAATGACCATAGTAAAGAAGGTAACAAGCATAGTAGGCATAATAAATACTAAGTATTGGATACTATTAGCATCATCATTCTGATCATAACAGCTCACTTTAAGAAGTTCGGACAGACGGTTAGACTAGTCCTAGCCAGGCCAAGAATACTAACACAATAATCCTGATGATTGTCACAGCCATTGTCGACATGACCAGATTTTGGCAAGAGCAACACTTGCTGTAGGAATGGTGGCAGCAAGCCGAAGAGCAAGACAAGGAGCATTAACAATGATAAGATGCAAATCAGTTCGAGTATCAGACTGGGTGTCACTGTCGAACAGCACCTACCTCAGTGCATGCTTCCCTTGTCTAGATGCTTTCTTAACTGAGGCCAAACTGCCCACCTCCCCCCTCGAGTCCTTGAGCCCTCGGAGCCCAGACTTAAGCCATCACTCAAACCCTCAACTTCAGAAATTCAGACCCTCAAGTGCTGTGCCTAAACCCCTGACCCAAACTTAAACCCTCGACCCTACGCCCTAAAAACCTAAAACTCTAAAACCTAAACCCTAAAGCCCAAAAGCCCTAAGCCCTAAGCCCTAAGAATTAAAGCCCCAAACCCTAAAACCCCAAGGCACGCCGAGCCCTCGGCCCCCCGGGTCGAAGAGCCCGCGCAAGGCTCGAGGAGACAGAGCCGGAGCCGGTGCCAGCCTGGAAGGAGAGGTGGGGTTTCGGGGTTTAGGGGGTTTGGGTTTTTGGGGTTTTGGGGTTTAGTTTAGGGGTTAGGGGTTTAGGGGTTTTCGAGGTTTAGTGTTTCGGGGGGTAGGGGTTTGGGTTTTTGGGGTCCAGGGGTTTAGGGGTTTAGGGGTGTAGGGAATTAAGGGGTTCAGGGAATTAACGGGTTTAGGGGTTCTTAGGGTTTAGGGAATTCGGGGTTTAGTGTTTCGGGGTTTAGGGGTTTGGGTTTTTGGGGTTTAGGGGTTTAGGGGTTTAGCGCGGTTTAGGGTTTAGGGGTAGGGTTTAGGGAGGAGGGGCTGCCGTTAGGGTTTGGGGTAAAGGGTTACTGAGAGGGTTCTTTAAGTGTAAAGTATAAAGGTTACTTTAAGGGTTGAGGGTTAAGGGCTACTAAGAGGGCTTCTTTTAGTAAAGCTATAAAGGCTACTTTAAGGGTTATCAGAACGGTTACTTTAAGGGTTGCAAAAAGCGTTACGATGCAGGTGACTGCAAGCGTTGCATAGGGGCTGCCTGCCTTGCCTTTACAGGTTGGTAAATAAGGAGGATTCTAGAAGCATTCTAGAGGGTTATGATTTTATACGGGTTCTAAAAGGGTTTTCGGGGTCGAAAGCCCTGAACGCCCTGAACAGTCCAGCGGGCGCCTCACAAATCACCCGCCCGGGTCGCGCATCTAGGAGGCAGCGCAACCTGGGAAAAATGAAGAGGTTCACGGATCAGTGCAAGCGCTGGCATTGTTAAAATCGGAGCAACAGAATAACGATGGCTATGTGACTGGGGAATATAATGATAACACTGATGCTAGAACAACTAATACTGGACGTGAAAGGCCACGATCCATGTCAGCACCAGGAATGACGAGAACAAAGTTGTTGAATATAGTTGGCAAAAGCTGAAAAGTTTGCCAACACCAGGCAACGCAGCTTTAATTTCAAAAACTGCTAGTACAGTTGCACTTGTGATGACTAGCAGGAGCAGCAGGAGTAGTGGGAGTAGCGGTAACACGGGTCGTACCTGGTGAGAGAAATGCCAAAGACATGTGCTATCGACGTTCGGGGAAACGCCGAAAAGGGCTAACACGAAGAACGACGGATTCCCTTCTTTTGTATGGGATCGCAGCGCATCGCGCCGGGTCCGTCGCCTCCGCCC